>WBZZ01005219.1:12500-29492 GCA_019918135.1 Paulinella micropora
TGAGTCAGAGTATGCCAAGTTTCAATATCAGGCTGACTGAATGAGCAATTGCCAAGCGCGAATCATGGAAGTGTGAATTTTTGAAGTGTAAACCTTAAGTAGGAACATGTGCTCATAGTATGCTGAGTAACTATACTATATTATGCTATACTATACTATACTATACTATAGGTATGGATGGTTACAGGGTCCTCACTGCCAGTTTTAGCTACTGTCTGCTGACCCGTGTGTCTGCGTGGCGTGGTGCCGTGTTTGTGTGGTGTGCGTGTTGCTGTTGCTGTTGAGATTGCTGTTATTGTTGTTGCTGCTGTTGTTTTTGTTGTTGTTGCTGCTGCTGTTGCTCTTGTTGTTGCTGCTGTTGTTATTATTGTGGTTTCCCCGCTGCTTGATTTGTGTGCAACAGTATCGTAGACAGTGTCGGGCGTATCTTGGCACTTTTCACCCAGTTCCATCTCTGCTACGCTCTCCTTTGCAGCTTGACAACACACGCTTGGAAACACCTGCATGCAGGCCCAGTACACGCCACCGCCAATCCAGCAAACCATCAACAGCGGCGGCACCATCACTGCGTTTCAGTTTCTGACAGGGCTCAATGCAAGCATGGGAAACTGGGCCACTTTGATTTTGAGTGTACCAGACCTGTCCCGTTTTGTGTGCTCGCAACGTGATCAGGTGTTGGGTCAGGTGATTGGTTTTCCTGCGCCTTTCACCTTCTTCGCTTGGGTGGGAATCGTGGCCGCTGGAGCCACACTGCAAGCGTATGGAGTGGCAGAATGGCTTATTCCTATGTACATCAACCATTGGCCTGCCGGATGGGCAGTAAGTGGAGGCATAGTAACAGCGCTCAGTCTTTTGGAGGTGAATTTAATGGCGAATTTACTGTCTGCCATGAACGACTTGCTCAATTTTGCGCCAACACGTCTTAATCGCAAGTTCTTAGGGTACCTTTGTCTGGTTATTGCAGTGGCCCTTCAACCATGGCAGCTCTTTGCTAATGCAAATGCATGGCTGTATGCATTCCTTGGGGGCTATTCAATGGTGATCGGAGGACTCGGTGGCATTGTGACTTGCGATTTCTGGCTAGTGCGCAAATGCTCGTTGGATCTCGCCAAACTATATTTGGACTCTATAGAGATAAGCCCCAGCGCTTTTGTGGCGCTTTTATTTGCCATCGGTCCACTCCTTCCTGGTTTTACACTCACTGTCACGGGAGGCCTGACGCAGGCTAATGGCGCAATACCCCCGTTTTTCATCCATATCTACAACATTTCTTGTATCCTTCCCCAGAGTCCCAATTTCATTCTTGGAAGAAATATGCGAAAAACATGTAGTCTCCCTCTTCTTTCTGTTATATATTTAACAGTGAGCCAGGTTTAATAGGAAGAAAGAAGAACAAAGAATTAAGAAGAGCTTAGTTCAAATGAACTCCGGTTCTAAGGAACAACAGTACAGGCTCATAAGGAAAACTGGAACTAAAGTTCAACAGAAGGCTCCTGGAAAGAATAATAAAGGAAGAGAAAAGAAAGAGAAAGAGAACGAGAGAGAAGGCATGAAAGAAAGAAAAAAACAAAGAAAATACACAGAACGAAAAACAAACTGAAAGATAGAAACATAACATAATATATGACATACAGATACAAAAGACAAAAGACATAAAGACACAACAACAGAAGCAACAACAAACATAAAAAGGGCAAACACAAACATACAAGCACAAGGCCAGACAGGGCAAGGGAGACGATACTATAAGGCAAGAGCAGAATGCAGAGGTAAGACATAACCAACGTAGGGCGCAAGTGATATCGATTGACAGTCAGTGAGACAGCCCTTAAAAAAACTGCAGCACCTAACGCAATTCACTCGCACCCAGAGGCCATCGTAGCCAGGAGGGTGGTGTGAAGAGCGTAGTAAGGCTCGACGTGGCGTTTGCTCGCGACGCGACTATGCCGAGTGCTGCAATATCCGTAAGGACCAGCCCAAGCCTGGCAACGTCACAGACATGCAGCCCAAGCTAGTCGAGCCAAACCACTCCGTACCCCACACCCCTCATAGACCAGAAGAATCTCCGCTAGCTACAACCCATATCATAAGGCTAAAACGCACATGATCATAAACATACCCATCAAGCAGCAACAAGTAAGAAAAACAAAACATACGCAACAATAACTATGTCTTTTAAAGTAAGCAAGGCTCCAAGGAAGAAAAGAATACAGATAGGAAGGATAGAAGAAAATTGAAAGAAAACAGATAGGGAAAACGTAGGGACACACTATAATTATGCGATCTGGCCCAAGGAGCAGCAGTGCAGGGTCGTAGTAGAGAGAGAGATAGATAGAGATAGATAGATAGATAGATAGATAGATAGATAGATAGATAGAGAGAGAAGAGAAGAGAAGAGAAGAGAAGAGAAAGAAAGGAAGAAAGAAAGAAAGATAGATAGATAGATAGATAGATAGATAGATAGATAGATAGAATGGAATGGATGGAATGGATGGAATGGATGGAATGGATGGATGGATACATAGACGGGCCGCTGCATGCTCCGTTCGCTTGCTTCGCTCGCTCCGGAGCCTGCATCGGCATACCTGGCTGTGGAGATACTAAATAGATAGGTAGAAAAATAGATAGATAGATAGATAGATAGATAGATGGATAGATAGATGGATAGATAGATAGATAGATAGATAGATAGATCGATAGATAGATAGATAGATAGATAGATAGATAGATGGATGGATGGATAGATAGATGGATAGATAGATAGATAGATAGATAGATAGATAGATAGATAGATGAAATATCGACTAATGTCAGAAAAAAAGGAGCTTCTGATTTCGTCAACCAGGAAGTCTGTGGGTAAAGTATTAACCCGATGCCCAGCTAAGCCCTGATGTTTGCACGGAAGGGACTGATACAGGCAATACCAAATCTCCCTAGTACCAGGCGGGGCCAGGGCTCGTTCCATAAAGCGCCCCTTGCAGAACGAGCTCCCACCTCCATTACAGAGGGCCCAGTAAGCAGATGGAGTTTCGAGACTGTTCGACAGTCTAGTATAAACCGACAGAGCACTGTGGGTTTTATTCCGGGCTCAACAAGCGAGAAAGGGCACCCTGAGGGAACAGGATTGTGCTTCCCGTCGCTATTTCGGCATGTGACTTATAGGCGTATGGCTAGGCACACATAAGGCACCCCACCACGGGCCCAGAACACTCACACCATCCCCTAATTCTCTGTCTGTCGACAGATGGCACCCATTTCAAAAAATCAAGATAGATAGATAGATAGATAGATAGATAGATAGATAGATAGATAGATAGATATGTTTGGTCTATCCGCTCTGTATATCCGAAGACATAGGCATCCATTCCACCCCGCCTCCAGACGGAGGCTGGGTAGCGGGCTGGGAGGAAGCACTAAGCTTAGAATGTATGCAGTCTGAAGGTTCTACAACCCTCCCTGGCTAGAGGGCCGTAGAACCAACCCAGACACGTGTCCGTGATCACGTGCCACGCCAAGGCTCGGGCCCGAGGGGTACACCAACCCTCGAGCTTCATCCAAGGCGACCACTTTCGCGGCGGCCGGACTATACCTTAAGATCTCCCTGCTTATGTGCCTACCCGCACACAGGAAGATCCCACTCCCGTCTAGTCTCTAAACCTTTCCCATTTGTCAGGACACCACTGGGTAGTGGCGACGGAGGACTACCGGGCCAGCTGCAGCGGTGACATAAGTGGGCCGACGTCGAGAGTAGTGGCCATTTGCCATATCTACTGGTCACTAAACTCACGTCGGAACACCAAGTCAGTCCAAGGCAGCCAATCAGAGGTAGTCGTAACGAGTAGGAGCCATGCGCGGGGTTGGCCTGACAAGAAGGGACTTGGCTGCGGGTTACCCATTATTCCCTGCGTGGCCATATCCTTTGAGTTTTTACCATCCGACGAGCATTACCTCGACTGCTGCACCTTGCGGTTTCCCGCAGGCCGCGGTATCGAAGGCTCTTAGGGCTTTCCCGAACAGTTTGAGAGTGTATCGAGGGCCGATGAAGGGTAGTCATCAGCCCTGGCCAGTCACGCTGCACCAGCTGCGACTGCACAAACAGCTGGTGAAGGGCTGAAGGAGATAGATAGATCGACCCCCAGGCTGTAGGTGCCAGTGGGTCGAGTCCAACTTCGGGATGCAGTTTACCGTCATGCCCAGGACGGATAGATAGATAGATAGATAGATAGATAGATAGATAGATAGATAGATAGATAGATAGATAGATATATAGATAGATAGATAGATAGATGTCTGTATGTATGTATGTATGTATGTATGTATGCATGTATGCATGTATGCATGTATATATGTATGTTTTTGTATATGCATGCATGCATGTATGCATGTATGTATGCATGCATATATGCATGTACATTGTATGTATGTATGTATGTATGCATGTATGTATGTATGTATTTATGTATGTATGAGTATGAGTATGAGCATGAGTATGAGTATGAGTTTGAGTATGAGAATGAGAATGAGTATGAGTATGAGAATGAGTATGAGTATGAGTATGAGTATGAGTATGAGTATGAGTATGATACTCATATACTCATACACTCATACACTCATACACTCATACACTCATACAATCATACTCATATGAGTATATGAGTATATGAGTATATAAGTATGAGTATGAGAAGGATTATGAGTATGAGTATGAGTATGAGTATGAGTATGAGTATGAGTATGAGTATGAGTATGAGTGAGTATGAGTATATGAGTATGAGTATATGTATGAGTATATGAGTATGAGTATATGAGTATGAGTATGAGTATGAGTATGAGTATGAGTATGAGTATGAGTATGAGTATGAGTATGAGTATGAGTATGAGTATGAGTATGAGTATGAGTATAAGTAAAAAAAATACAAGTAGATTATTTTTTCCTGTGGCTTCAAGTCTTTAAATATCATTACCAATTGGTAACTAGCACCAGTGACTTAGACATTAGTATACTGAGTAGTACTTCTGTAGTAGTACTACTACTACTAGTACTACTGAGTACTACTAGCTAGTACTAGTACTAGTATTGTACTGTAGTACTAGCTATGTAGTAGTAATACTAACTAAGTAACTTTGAATTCGCAATCGAATAGTCTTTAACTATAGTTTAACTTCATCTAGTTCATTCACAAACTCAAGTTCACAACGTCGACTTCCGAACTCAATATATATATAAAAATATATATATACATATATATATATATATATATATATACTAGCTATATATGGTTTAATTTAATCTTGAAGTACTCTAACTCATCAATCAAAGGATGAGTTTCTCCTGCTGCCTTAATGCTTTTTTCCATCTCTGCCTTCCCCTCCTCCAAGGCCTTCATTTCCATCGTAAAAAAATGAAATATGCCACTCGAGTTTTTCGAACCCAGATTTGTCTTCATTTTTGTTACATCGACTGCCACCTGACCAGTCGTGAGGAATCTGGCTATTGCTCTTGGGTGTGTGTACTGGAGGTAACCCTCACATCGTGGGCCGTATGAACGTTCCCAAATCAGGGTTTGAGTGTACACCCCAAAGATAGCATCGAGTAATTCAAGGTGGGTGTGTGTGTCCCCAAACTTGATATGCTGTATCTTCTTTCTCTCTTCTGGATCAGAGACCAGTTTGCCGAGATAAAGGGACAAGAGATACTGCCCAGGCCAAGATTCCTGCGAATAGCGCGAGTTGCAGAGGAAGTAGTACTACCACAAAGCGCCGAAAATGCTGCCATCCTGTTGCTATCACTATTGCATGTACCAGCGCCCAAAGCACGGTAAGGCCAACTATGAGCTTGGACACGCCTTGCTGGCAGACCCATCCCCATGCACGGCTACCATGAATCCAGCCTCCAGCGCCCATGCAGACTGCCACAGCGCCCACGAGGCCCAAAAAATACCCACGATCGCTCGAGATAGAGTTGCAAACTGGGCACCCAGGAAACCGAAGGAGGAGCAAGCAAGCACCGGGAACGGAATGCCGTACTTCACTCCTGGCCATGCAGACAAGATAAGTAGCAAAGAAGTTAACAAGCCTCCTAGTATCTGCGAAATTTATTGCCTCCCACCAATTCAGCCCGATCTGTACTAAGCTTCCACCCAATGTGATGGTTGAGGGGTTGGCTAGAGAAGAAGTCCACACAAACGCTAGCGTCCAGTAGTGCCAATCACGTATCGGCGAGCCCAAAGCAATAGGAAGCAAGCTGTCTTCGGGACAGGCTGCATCTGCAGGCATCGCTGCGTGTCTTGCGGCAGGGTAGGACATAGTTATGTTATGTTATGTTTTGTTATGTTTTGTTATGTTATGTTATGTTCTGTCTTGTCTTGTCATGTTATGTTATGTTATGTTATGTCTTGTCATGTTATGTTATGTTATGTTATGTTATGCAATGTAATGTTAGGTTATGTTATGTCATGTTCTGTCTTGTCATGTTATGTAATGTAATGTAATGTTATGTTATGTTATGTTATTT
The DNA here is from genome assembly GCA_019918135.1 of Paulinella micropora. Lineage (NCBI taxonomy): Eukaryota > Cercozoa > Imbricatea > Euglyphida > Paulinellidae > Paulinella > Paulinella micropora. The sequence goes on from WBZZ01005219.1 coordinate 19,015, forward strand.
TATGTTATATTATGCTATATCATGTTATATTATGTTATGTATGTATGTATGTATGTATGTATGCATGTATATGTACACACATACATACATACATACATACATACATGCATGCATACATGCATACATACATACATGCATGCATGCATACATACATACATACATACACATACATACATACATACATACAAGTGTTGCCTGCATAATTTGGCTTTTCTGACAGGCGATGGAGAGTACATAACATAACATAACAAACATAACAAACATAACAAACATAACAAACATAACATAACATAACATAACATAACATAACATCACATGACATGACATGACATAACATGACATAACATATCATAACATAACATAGCATAACATAGCATAACATAGCATAACATAACATATATACATACATACATACATACATACGTATGTACATACATACATAGATACATGCATACGTATGTCATACATACATACTAATACATACATACATACATACATACATACATACATACATATGCATGCATGCATGTGCATGCATGCATGCATGCATACATACATACATACATACATACATACATACATACATACATACAATACATACATAAATACATACATACATACATAATTCATACATACATACATACATACATACAGACATACATACAGACAGACAGACAGACATACATACATGCATACATACATGCATACATACATACGCACATATACAAATACAGGAAGGAGAAAAGAGAAACTGAAAGAAGAAATATCAGGAAGGAAGGAAAGAAGGAAGGAAGGAAAGAAGGAAGGAAGGAATGATAGAAGGAAAGAAGGAAGGAAGGAAGGAAGCAAGAAAGCAGGAGCAAGGAAGCAGGCAAGCAAGCAAGCAAGCAAGAAAGACAGACATGCAAGCAAGCAAGAAAGCAAGCAAGAGCAAGCAAGAGCAAGCGCAAGCAAGAGCAAGAAGAGCAAGCAAGAGCAAGCAGAAGCAGAGAAGCCAATGAAAAGACTCACATACATACATACATACATATATACATACATCCATCCATCCATACATACATACATACATACATACATATGTATGTATATACATACATACGTACATATGTACATACATATACATGCATGCATACATACATACATACATACATACATACAATACATACGTACATACATACATACAAGTACTCATACATACATACGTGCATATGTACATACAACCTACCTACCTACCTACCTACCTACCCACCCATGTATATTTGTGCATTTATGTACTTACAATTTTGTGCATGTCCGCCCATACTTGTTTTCAATAAAGTGTACACACTATGTATGAGAGTCTTGTATGTATACATCATGTATGAATGTCATGGTATGTAAATCGATAATGCATTATGCCATATCTGTATGTGTAATCTAGCATGTACAAGTTGATATATTAGTATTTGCATAATGTTTATACACAGTACATAGTAAATACACAGTGTAGAACACGTATGCGCATTCAAGATCGAATTTACAGAAACAATTAGACATTTGCGGAAACTGGGCACAGGAGAATAATGGGGAATTTAATCAAGATAAGTCTTATATAGTTATTTTAAAACAGAAGAGACTGATTGAAAATCAGGAGAGTTTCACTTGGACTCTGTCTGGAAATCCTGTTGCGTTAACGAACTCATATAAGTATTTGGGTGTTATTTTTGAAAGTGAATTATCTTGGAAACTTATGTGTGATGATAGAATTAAGAAAGCTAAACAGAATTTAAACGTTGTGTTAGCTATGGGAGTTCGAAGAGGTATTGCGCCAAAAATTGCTATGCAGTTGATTTCAAGCTCAGTATTTCAGTCCATGGACTGGGGAAGTGAGTTTTGGCATCCTGAATTTTATTGGAAGGATGGAGATAAGATTAACCATTGCGTTGCCAGGAAAGTTTTGAGAGTGCCCAAAGATTACCCAAGCTTAGCGTGCCAAGGTGAATTGGGATTATGGTCTTGTATTGGAAGAGGTGATTATAGAAGATTATCCTTTGCGCTCTATACTACTCTTAAAAGAAGATAGTTTTTTAATTAGTATGTTTAAGATAAGTTGTTTTAACACTATTAGTGGTTTTTGTAATAATTGGGTCACCAGACTTTTCATAGATGTTAAGAGATTTCCCCCCAAAACAGATATTCAGAATTCTCTCACGTTCATCAAAAATTCAACTACAGTCAGACTAAAAAGTTGTTCAGGAGTGTGAACAAAGTTATTGGAGAGAGAAACTACGCGCTTCTCAGTTGTCTTTTTATAAGTTAGTAAAGAAGGATTTGAAAATGGAGTTCTATCTGGAAGGAGGCAATTATGAAGGAGGTAGGAGATTGATCTCTCTTGGTAGAGCTAAGATTTGGAATCACTAATCGAGGATTTGGTACTCCAGTCAATGTCATTTGTGATGTTTGTAACATAAAATACATTATGAGACTCATGTGCTTCAGGATTGCAATCCATGTGCGTCTTTCTTGCCTAATCTGCAGCAAAATATTTAGGGTCTTTTATGTGATGGAATGGCCCTATCAATAATGATCAATGGAAAAAATTATTACATTCAAATGCATAAGTTACCTCTTCCTTTGTCAATGCTATGAGGTTTTTTCTGAGAGATCTTTGTAAGAAAATTGGAGGACTAACCAGGAGTCATGCTTCTGGTTTGTCTGTAGGATTATAGCCTCCGCCAAGGGGACTGCTATCCTTATCAATACTACTACTACTACTACTACTACTACTACTACTACTACCACTACTACTACGACTACTACTACTACTACTACTACTTACTACTACTACTACTACGACTACTACTACTACTACTACGACTACTACTACGACTACTACTACTACTACTACTACTACTACTACTACTACTACTACTACTACTACTACTACTACTTACTACTACATATATACAGACAGACACATAATACAATGCATGAATTTGCTAATAACACAATGTCACCAATACATAATCAACAAGACATATGTAGAGGCGAAACTAGATTGCCCTGATCTAATGTTCCTACTGAGATTCCTGTATTCGAGTTCCGTAACTTGCCAACCAGGTCAGTAGTATGTAGACAATAAAGTAAAAGGAGAGAGAGGGCAACCCTGTCTAACTCCTCTCTCTGCGACAAACCAATCAGAGACACCCCATCATGGATGTCCACTCTATTTTGAACAGAACTATACAAACCTTTCAAAGCACTTAAGAAAAACGGGGAGACCCCTAATTTTTCCATTTTCTCCCACAATAAATCCCTTTCCACTGAATTAAAAGCTTCGAAACATCTAAGAAGGCAGAAAAACTGGACCTTTGTGATTAGCAATTAATTCATGAAGGAGAAAAATCTAGTGTTGTTCCCCCCCTACCTCTTCTAGCACCTCCTTGTTCCATTGGTAAAATATTATTGCTTGTCACCCAATCTGTTGCCACTTTGTGGTTTATTCTACAATGCAACAAAAAACCCACAAAAATCTGGCGAGGTGGCACACCACATTTTTTCACGCTGGCCGGCCGGTCCATAACATTTTTTCAGAAATCTGACCAAGATCAGACTGTTGATGGGTGCGTTACTGCATAAGGAGGCATGGAAGAGATGGATTCCTACCAAGGATCACTCTGTCCTTAAATCACTTAGTAACGCACCACCGGTCGGCAACAAAGCAGGTGTTGACCAATATGTGGAGAACTATAATTTTCTCAGATCTGCTTCTGAATTGGTGGCCTTTATCACTCATGCTCAAAAGCTGGTGATATCTGAGAAGAAGAAGGCGAAAGAGAATGAGGAGTTCGAGAAGACGATTAGACTGGAAAGAATGAAAGCAAAAGTGAGTGGTGCAAAGAAACACCCTCCGACATATTTGACCCCACCAGCTCCTGCCCCACCAGCCCCTGCACCCCCGGGCTCAACTACGGTGGTGGTCACAAACACGGAGAAGAAGGACAGACAAAACATCATAAATGCCTTCAAGGGGAAGAAAGGAGGAGTGGCAAGTCTCATGCTATATGCCAAGACGAGCTCAGACAAAGACTCTGATGCTTCGCTTTTGAGCAAGCTCAAAGAGATCAATGCCTGCATGAAGGCTTTTCCTTGCGACGAAACGCAGGAATACGAGGCCCTTGTTACTGTTTTTGACCAATCTCTAGTCTCGGAGGGATTTGATCTGACACAGTACAAGTTTTTGAGAAAGAAGGAGGAGATTAAGAGAAACAATGCAACAGGCCTAGACGCTCAGTGTGAACTGGCGGTGGCCACACTCATTTCATATTTTCAATCTCATGGATACCAGCATCTCTGCACTGGTACTCTCATAGGATTTGAAATCTTTGAGATAGTGGCGATGAGTTTGAGGAGTGCTGTTGGCTTGGCAGCGACCCTTACGGAGGTAGTTTCCTCCTATGGGCTATTCTATGGCCGCAAGTCGATCATCCTCTATTTCTTTTCGGCGTTACACACAGTTAACCCGAGTAAGCTTACTCAGCTCATACAACAATGCTCGGCGTTTAGCTCAGTGAAGTCCAAGAACTTCCTCGAGACACACGTGTTCGAAAATACGGTTCAAAGCGTTGCTCCGTCAGCACTGTTTCAAGAAGTGATGAGTGCATGCTCAAACATGGACTCGCTCACGGAGGCACATACGGCACAGGCAGGCGGTGTACCTGTTGGTGCACAAGCCACGTACACAAACAGAGTTGCCGGTTGGAAGAGACAGAGAGAGCCAGACCTGAAGACCGCATGTTGGAGGTGGTTCGCGGGCTTGCAGTGTAAGGCACAGATGGAGAACAGAGACTGCTCTTTCAATCATGATAGGCAGAACCCAACAGCAAGGGCAAATCTTCTGAGCAGGACGGAAGGCAAGGAACCGGGCCTTTTCAACATGCTTCAGATTGCCGCTGCGAACGAAGGTTGATACGCCAATATGTGTGATGATGAGGAGTTACGACAGGCGATCATTGCCTATGTGGAGAGGATGAAGGAGAAGAAGGATGAAAGGGAGAGACAAAAGAACCTAAAGGCCTCTCAAAGAGGACGAGGAGGAGGAGCAGGAGCAGGAGCAGGAGGACGAGGAGGAGGAGGAGGAGGAGGAACATGGAGAGGAGCCTCGAGGTGGCAGGGAACCCCTCAGAGAGGAAGAGGAGGAGGTCGGGGATATACCCCTTATAGAGGGAGAGCTGTTCGAGCTCCAGCCCCCCCACCAAGAGGAGGAGGAGGCTCATGGGCAAGCTCCAACCCGAATTTCGGTCGAGCTCAGGCCTACAACACTGCCTCGGAGACCGATACGTCATCCTACCCGGACACTACTCAAGGTAATCGTTTCGAGGTGGTGGAATGACTGGAGGGGGAAGAAGAGAGGAACGAGAAGACTGTGAAGTTCAACCCTAAAGTCACAGTGCTTTCTAATGCTGTTGTGCAGACTGGGCCAACGCTTCCTCTATGTGAAAACAAAGATGTGGGTACACAGAGACTGCAGCCCCAAGGTAGTCTCATGCCCGTTCATACAGCACGGTTACCAATGATAACTGATGCAAATAGGAAGGCGAGACTTGCGATGGGGCGAGGAGGCCAATGGCAGACGTATCGCCTCGGCCAAGCAAACAACCACGAACAGACTCAATGTCTACGATCGCGGCGGGTGGCGAGCAAAAAGACAATGTGTGTACTCAAGTGCCACAAGACAATGTCGCTCACATAGTAAACGCACCAGTACCGCAGAATAATAACAATGTTAATGAGGTGAAGCAGGAGGAGAAGAAGGAGGAGTTGAAAAACTTAGAGACAAGACTCCAAAATTTGGAACGTAAAGTTCTTGTTCTCGCAGCCAATATACACAGGCCCGATGCTCTGTGTTATACGGAACTTTATTGTGAAAGATTGAAGACAATATTAAAAGTTGGTAATGATACGATGACGAATATTAATATTGTCGGCCGGAAGTTTTTTAATCGATACCGGGACTGGGTGGACGGAAATATGAAAAATTCGACTGGCACTCTGAAGGGAGTGGGTAGCCGGACGGTCATCACGGGAATCATCACACTTACCTTTAAATTAAAATCCGCACGAGTATACCGCATGGACCTTTATGTCGTCCCCGGTTACCACGGGTCAATATTACTATCGTATGACCAATTGGCTACGATGGGGGCTGTGATTGATTGCGCCGCACGGCGAGTGATATATGGAGTAAAAAGAGGAGAAAAGAACGATATTGATCCCTTCAACGCTACTGACTCTTATGAGGCTTATGAGCTGAGTCTAGCGACGGATCACAAAAAGATGGCCATCGCACATGAGGCACTTGAGGTGTACGTTCACCCCCATGTCGTAAGACCGGATGAGCTGTCCTGGACCGACAATTGGGAATCCCAAGAGTGCACTGTCACAGGTCCGACATGCCATTGGGACAAAAAGTCTATTGATGACTTAATCGAGAAGCGAAAGGAGGAGATTATATGTGTCGCACAAAGAAGCCCGTCGTTGGCGAGATTCGCGGAAGGAGTAGGAACAGATGTCCATATTACTAACGGATACTGTTTCCATGCGAAAGTAGGAGAAGAAAAAAGGGAGGCGTTTGTACCAATGAGAACGAGGCGAATCCCGGATACTCCACCAGAAACTATTAAAAGTTTTATTACTGATTTCTGGGGTGACGAGCCGACGTGGCCGCGTTCACTAACTGAAGTGAAGAAATGCTTACTGACTTTATTCGAAAATAATAAGCCGTATACTATTATCCTGCCATATAATGAGAAGGCGATATGGGCGCAGGAAATAAGGGACCGGCTTATTGATCATCCTATACCGGTACCCTCTCGCAAGCAACAGCTAGTGGTGGCTTGTCGTATGGGAACTCGTGAGCAGAGCAGTGCATACAAGCGGAAGCTCAGAGACCTCGACAAGTTGAAATTGATACCGCAAGCATTCACATGCTTTGATGGTTTTTACACCCGTAAAGCTCCTTTGCAATACGCGAGACTCATTGACATGCTGGTGGAGCTCGGTAAAGATGATGAGCCGGACACGGTCACGTATGAAAAGACGGGCCTAGATGATGTCTCGGAAGAGGACTTAGGCTTGGAGGAGGACAGAGAACCCCTCAAGCAACATAAGCAGATGTCTGATGAAGATTTTCAAGAGGCGGCGCGGAAAATATTGGAAGAAGGAGTAGGCACGGAGAAGGAGAAGGAGCTTTTAAAAGCCAAATTACAGGCGAACAAGGAAATTTTTGACCCTCCACATGCAGGTGGTGTCAAGCCTGAAGATTTCACTGCGGTTATTTACAAAATACCGGGTGCGGAGCCGTCACCGGCACCACGAAGGGCGAATTTGAGTATACATGAGGCGAAGATAGCGGAGGAGCTAGCAAGACAGCTGCTCAATGAGGACTTTATTGAGAGATCAACATCCTCAATAGTCTCACAACCGAGAATAGTGCCGAAGCCAGGAGGAGAATGGCGCCTGACAGTTAACTATGCTCGTGTTAACAAGGTGCTGGAGGAAGAGAGAAATCCTCTCCCGACATTAGAAGAAGGAAGGAGAGTACTGCGGAATGCAAAATTCTATTCGGTCATTGACCTTAAGAATGGCTTCTGGCAGATACCACTGGAGGAAAAGTCCAGATGGCTAACGGCGTTTGTGGGTGGGTATGGAAATATATCAATGGAAAGTGCTTCCGATGGGCCTCAAGCAAGCCCCAGGACTTTTCCAGAAGGCGATGCAGAAGATGTTGAGCAGTCAGTACGATGATTTGTCTGACGGTGGCTTTATGAGAAGGCGGGGACAAAGGCGGGAGAATATGCATTTTGCTATATCGATGACATTATCGTATACTCTAACACAATGGAGGAGCATATCGATCATTTGTCCGATATATTCAGGCGCATCGGAGCTTTTGGCCTGAAGTGCAATCTAAAGAAGTGTCAACTTGCCAAGACGAATGTGACATACTTAGGGTACGAGATCCCCATAATCGAGTCTCGATATCCAAAGAGAAGAGGGAGGAGATTATGAATCGACCGATACCGAAGAACCGCACTGAATTGCACTCATTCCTTGCGATGGCGCAATACTATAGCCAGTTTATACCCAATTGGGGTGCAACACGGGCTAAAGTGGAGAAAATGATAGATTTTGGAGACTTTGAGAAGTGGGGCGAAGAGGCTTTGCAAGCGTTTCATGCGCTCATAGATCTCATTTACAAAGACCCGAAAGACGGAGGACTGGTGTTAACGATGCCCGACTTTACGAAACAATTCGTAGTCGATACAGACGCATCTAAGTTTGCGATTGGGGCTGTATTACAACAAGAGGATGAGGAGAAGAAATTACGCCCAATCATGTTTATTAGTAGGAAGTTGTGTGCGGCGGAGAGAAACCATTGCACAAGGCAAAGAGAGGCGTTGCGGTAGTATGGGCCCTCAAGAGGCTCAGAGAGTATTTGTGGGGAGGACCTCAATTTACTGTCAGAACTGATCATCATAACCTGTTATGGTTGATGAATCATGAACAGACGGACGGCTGGCGCGGTGGCAAGCGTTCTTGTCTTGTTTCGATTTCACGATGGTCCATCTACCGGGAAAGCGAAATGCGGTCGCTGATAGCCTCTCTAGGCTAGAGTTTAACTCAGAAGTATCGGCGTTGGTGTCCACGGTGGAGATGGAAGACTTGTCCTACTGACAAGGTGTATGAGGTCAGCCACATTGAGGCGATGGAGATGGCGAGTGGAGTCCGATATGACCGCACAGGTCTACGGTACAGTCCACAAGGCCCGGATCACGGGATATGTTGTGAGCTACATACCCAGGAGGACGCTGAGTGGTCCTATGAGGTATATGAGAATGCGAAGGCGAACATAAGAGAGGAAGAGGAGACGCAGGATGTTTATGCGGAGCCTCCTCAAGAGCGGAGAAGTGACCTAGACGATGACCCGGAAAGAATCGGGTACGGCTAGAAGATGGTACTATCCATATAGCCTCGCCTACCGCATGGAGGCAACAACAGGCTCAAGATCCGGAGTTTAAAGAACTGATACAGTTATATCAGAACCCGGATGAGCTACGGATGACGAAAGCGATCAAAGATCAGATGAAGGAGATGGGATGGAGAGATGGTCTACTGTGGTACAAGGGCCTTCACGGTCGCTATGCGTCACAGCCGGACAAATGGACCCTTTGGGTACCGGAGAGTCTGAGACGATTTATATTTGTCGCAGCCCACAATTGCCCACTTTTGGCGCATCCGGGTCGACAACGAACTCATATGTTCGTAGCGAGGCGATTCTGGTGGAAGAAGATGAAGGAGGAGATAGATCAGGCGGTGGATGCATGCATCCCGTGCAAGATAAACAAAACACCACTGAAGGCAAATTTCGGCCTGATTGGCGAATTTCCTCTTCATGCGGGGATGTTTGAGTTTATACACATTGATCATGTGGGACCTTTCCCAGAATCGAAGGATGGTTACAAATACCTCCTCACGGCTATTGACAGAGCCACCAACTATGTGTGGATCATCCCTGTCAAAGACGTTACCGGCAAGACGACGGCCGAGGCGCTGATCGATAGGATCATCTCACAGATCGGAGTACCAAGAAAGATATGTTCTGATCGAGGCTCGGACTTTAATAACGAGGTCATCGACAAACTATCTAAGTATTACGGGATGAAATGGCAATATGTTACTGCCTATAACCCGCGAGCAAATGGGAAAATCGAGCGGGTACACAGACCCCTCAAAGCCTCACTAAAGATGTATTGCACGAAGAAGGAGAATCAAAGAGCATGGGTCGAGGCAGCACCATCATTTGCGTTTGCAATGAACTGTCTACCCTCTACGGCGTTAGGAGGCTCGAAGAGCTCAATCTCGCCATATCAGTTAGTATATGGGCGTGAGCCTGATATCCCGACTTCGCTCCTTCACCCAAAAGACACTTGGGCGGATGCGGATGAGTTGTTTGGGATGAGACTTAGAGTGAAGATGGAGGCGGAACAAATAGTCAGGGCGCATAGAGAGGCGGAGCGCCGAAAGACTGACGCTGAAGGGGTGCGACAAGCGCACTTGGATCAGATCAAGTTCCAGGTCGGGGATATTGTACTGTTGTATCATCCTCAGGTCCCGAAAGGAGTCAGCTCTAAGCTGTTCACTTACTGGAAAGGACCTTATCAGATTATGGAACAGACGGGACCTCTGAACTACAAGATCAGGGGTAGAGGGAAGGTGCAAATTGTGAATGTAAGAAGGCTGATTAAGTATGATCCCTTCTTATTGGAAGATGAATCCGTTGAGGAGGCGTTAAAACGGATGAAAGATGATTTCAAAGAGGTGCCGCCCATCCACAAGGAGGCTGGCATAGACCAAGACGATGCTTATCGGGCACCGTTAGCTGAGAAGGAGGAGAGTGAGGTGGACAGTAAGGAGAAGACTGACCGCATAAGCGCGGT
>WBZZ01005220.1:0-41256 GCA_019918135.1 Paulinella micropora
GGTGCTCGGCCGCCCCATCGGCGTCGGGGCGGGGGGGCGGCCTTCCGGCTAGCACGTCGGGCGCGCCAGGGTGTGCCGGCCGCCGCCGGCGTGCCGCGGCGGTGGGCAGCCGCAGCACGGCGGCGGCGTGCTCCTGCACCGTCTGCAGCTGGCCTTGAGTGGTGGGCGCCGCGGGACGGCGTCCTCGGCGGCGGAGCGGATCACGAGGCGGTAGTCGCTCTCCCAGTTCCCGGGCGCCAGGCGCCGCCCGGACGCGGCGGCCGCCGTCGCGGCCGTGAGGTAGCCACGGTCGCAGCACGCCCGCAGCAGGTCCGCCAGCTCGTCCGACACCTGGCCGCGCGACCCGTCGCCGAGCAGACGATCGAGTCTTCGCTCATGTGGCGCTGCTGCGCCGCGCTGTTGAACACGCCCAGGTAGCGCAGCAGGGCCTCCTTCAGCCCCTGCGACTTGCTGGCCCGGAAGTGCTCGTTCTGGGCCTGCAGGTGCTGGTTTTCTTCGTACAAAGTATCCACCAGCTCCTGCATGGTCGCGCACACCTCGCGCTGCACGGCGGGGTCCGCGATCTTCTGGATGCTGCGCGAGGCCTTCTGCACAATCTCGCCGACCACGACGCCCGTCGCCGGCGTTGTCGTCGCGGCCGGCCGCGGCGCTGCCTCGTCGGCCGCCGGCGCCGGGGGAGCCGCGGCGGCGCCCTCGCCGTCGTCGTCGTCGGCGCCGGCGTCGGGGCGGCCGCGCTAGGGTGCTCCGGGGGCGCCTCCGCGCCGGTGTGTCCGTCGACCGCGGGCGGCGCCGCCGGCGGCGGCGCCGCCACCTCGGCCGCCGAGGCGCGCACGCCTAGCAGGGTAGGCGCCTGTACATGGTGTGCTGCTGGCTGGAGTACATGGCACGTACGTGGCTCGCTCGGCCCAACCGGAGGTGTGTGGTTTGTTGCCACAGACGCAGAAATGCCGCGCGAGGTATCCCGCGCCACACCGCCCCGGGTTCCGGGGGCCGGGTAAGCGACGGGAAGGGAGAGGAGGGGCCGGAGGCTGGCCCGCGCCAGCGTGGCGGCCCGCGCCGGGGGAAGGGAGAGGGAAGCGGCCCGCGCCCCCGCGCCCCCCCGCCCCCCGCCCGCCCTGGCCGGAAGTAGGGCAGGTCGCTCAGGTCCGCGACCTGGTGGGGCAGCAGAACGCGGCTGCTGTTGGTCGGGCCGGGGTTGCGGTAGCAGCGCTCGGGCCACAGGAAGCGCCAGCCCAGCAGGTACGTCCCGGGGCGTGCCCCCTGCGCACAGTAAGAATTCTCCAGCACGGCCGCCTGGTGGTTCAGCGAGTCCCGCAGGTGCTGGATGCTCGCGCCCTTGGGGCCCCCCGGGTCCCGCAGGCGGTACGCGCTCGCGAGCCCCTCCACGTTCTGGTGCAGCGCGCTGTACATGTACAGGCTGTGGGTGGCCGGGTCGAAGCGCGTGGCGGCCACGTACCCCCAGCTCTGCCGGAAATCACCCGCGCCGCGGACGGGGTCGTAGTCGTCGGCGTTGTCCCAGTGCTCGATAAAGCACGGCCGGCCCACCATGGGCACGGCTAGCAGCGCCAGTTCGTCCCGGCTGAGCTGCTCCATGTAGTGCTGTCGGGCCTCAGCCGGCAGCGCGGGGTCATAGCGCTTGCGCTCTAGGTCGTCGTGCGCTAGCGCGTTCTCGTACAGGCAGTGCTCCACCACCTCCACCGCGCGGTCGGCCTCGGCAGCCGGCACCGCGGGGGCTCGGGGCCGTAGAACACGCACCGGGCCGGGTCGGCCTGGACGCCCTCCACCCCCCGGCGCCGGGCGCCCGGCAGCTTGGCCCGCAAAAAGTCCTCGAGCCTAGCCGCCTCGTCTGCCGCGCGGTTCATGCCACGCCGCCACTTCTTGTGGGGGGGAGGGAGGGGTACCCCCCTTCCCCCCCCAGGGGGAGGCACAGGGGGGGGCACAGGGGGGCACCCCCCCTTCCCCCCCAGGGGGCACCCCCCTTCCCCCCCAGGGGGGCACCCCCCGCCCCCCCCCCCCGGGGGGCACCCCCCGCCGGGGGGCACCCCCCGCCCCCCCCCCCCCGGGGGGAGGCGCCCCCCCCCCTCCCTGTCCTCCCTTCCTTCCCTCTCCTCGCGCGTGCCCGCAGCCCCCCTCCCCCTCCCCCGCTCCCCCGCGCGTGCCCCCAGCCCCCCTCCCCTCCCCCCGCCCTACCCGGCGCGCGGCGGGGCCGCCGCTGGGCGGGCCTGGGGCGGCGGCGCGGGGGCTGGAGCGCCACAAACGCGCCAGCCAACAGCCAATCAAGGCCCACCGTCACAGCATGACACGTACCAAGCGCACCGTCGGCCCCGGGGAGACCGAGGGCGTGCGACGGCGGAAGAAACACCGGGAGCACTCCAGCCCCGGCAAGAAAAGACACACGTCCGAGTCTGGCGGCAAGGCCAGCTCGCGCCAGGGGCGCGACCAGGCCAGCAGCAGCATCAAGCAGAAGAAGAAGAAGCAGAAGCAGAAGCAGAAGACCAAGCGACGTGACTCACCGCGGGCCCGCAGCCGCTCCGCCCCGCCCCCGGAAAAAGACAGCCCGAAAGAAGAGCGCCGGCGCGGCGCCAAGCGCACGGTGCGCGCCAAGCAGGCCAGAATCTTCCGGCGCAAGTTTGCGCGGGAACTCCGGCTGAGCCACCTGAAGCCGGCGCTGTGCAAAGCTACGTTCTACCGCCGGGTCATGCAGTGCATCCTGAGCCAGCAGACCAATGTCAGCATCGTCCAGGGCTTGGCCATGAAGGGCATTCTAGTGGCCTGCCAGCAGATTGTGCAAGACGTCTTTGACCATGGCAAGCGCATCATGGAGGTGCAGGGCAAAGAAACCCTGATGGACAAACACTGGCAGCACGCGGTGTTCGAACGGCGGCTAGTGCAGTCCCGCCGCCGCATCGCGTAGGCCGCGCGAGCCCCGGGGCAGCCGGGATAGGGAGTAGGAAGTGGAGGGGAACGCACAGGAGGTCCGGGGTCCGTACAAGTTATTAAAAAAAGGACGTTACTGGGTTTTCTGTGCCAGCCCGGAGAGGGGCATGACCCCGGCCGGTCCGGGTCAAAAAGAGGGGGCAGCTACTTGTTCTCCCCCCTGGTGTTGGCCGGCCGGAGCGGGCTGACCGCGCGGCTGCCCGTCATTAAGAAGATCGCCGAGAGGGGGAAGGGGGCCGGTCCTTATGCCTGGCCAACCAGGATTTCGGAGAAAAAACTCGTTCCCCGTCGCCCACCAGCCTTCGCTCAGCAGATTCCAGCGAGCCGAGGCCCGTGTCGGTCTGACCTGTTGCAAAAGTGAACGTTTCTTTAACTAGGTCAACAATCAAGCTACGGCAGCCTGGGGCTCTTTTTCTTTCTCTCTCTCTCTCTCTCTCTCTCTCTCTCTCTGGGGGGGGCCGGGATCCGCGGCCGGCGCAGGCCAGCGGGCCGAGGCCCCGGAGGAGAAACCGGCCTGTCCCGTGGCCCCTATTTCTTTCTAACAAGTCCGTAGCCCAAGCTGTGACAGCCCGTGGTTCTGCCTGGCTCGCTCGGAGCTGCTTGTAGGGGGGGGGGGGGGGGGAGGAGAACCCGAGGAAAGGAAAGCTGCCGGGCTCCTCGGCCGCCTAGCCCTGCCCGGCGGTAGCTCTCCCTTTCCCCGGGCCTACCCGGCAGGTCCTGGCCTGCTGGCGGGCCCTGCGCCTAGGCGCCGTTCGTCTTCCGCCGTTTCGACGGGTGGAGGCGCACGACCTGCTGCTGGGGGCATATCTCTCGCAGTTCTTGCAGGCTGAACAGCGTACGATCTTGGCTCACTAGCCGCGGGCAGCCCTTGAGCTCGATGTGGGCATTCGGGACCCACCCTGCCGGAACAGTTGGTATGCCTAGTACTGGGCAGCTAGCCAACGTCAGCTGAAATCTTTGGCACTGACCTAGGCCGTCAGGCAGCACTAGCTCAGTCAGGGCAGCGCAGTTTCGTACGGACAGCGTCAATCTCTCCACTCGGGCTAGGTTGGCGGGCAGCATGAGCTTGGCCAGAGCGGAGCAGCCCGTGATAGTCAGCTCCAGCTCCGCCACGCCGGACATGGCTGCTGGCACTGCGAGCTCAGTCAGAGCATCGCAGTCTCTAATGGACAGCGTCAACCTCTCCACTTGGGCTAAGTCGGCCGGCAGCACGAGCTTAGCCAGAGTGGAACAGCCAATGATCGCCAGCTCCAGCTCCGTCACGCCGGGCATGGCCGCTGGCACTGCGAGCTCCGTCAGAGCGGGGCAGCCCGTGATCGCCAGCTCCAGCCCCGTCACGCTGGGCAGGGCCGTTGGTAACACGAGCGCTGGCAGAAGTCGGCAGTCTTGTACCCGGAGCGTGAGCTCCTGGCACACTGGTAGCTCGACGGGCAGCCCGAGCCAGGTCAGAGCGGGGCAGCCCGTGATCGCCAGCTCCAGCCCCGTCACGCTTGACAGGGCCGTTGGTAACACGAGCGCTGGCAGAAGTTGGCAGTCTTGTACCCGGAGCGTGAGCTCCTGGCACACTGGTAGCTTGGCGGGCAGCACGAGCCGGGCCAGAGCAGGGCAGGCGGTGACCGTCAGCTCCAACTCCGCCACGCTGGGCAGGGCCGTTGGTAACACGAGCGCTGGCAGACGTTGGCAGTCTCGCACCGTCAGCGTACAGGCCGTGTAGTTCAGCCACCCTGTCAGGGGGGGCTTGAGCTCCTGCAGCGTGGGGCATTCCTCGACCGTCACGTCTGAACGGGAACCCAGTCTTACCTCCTCCGCTTCATCCCGCACCTGCTGCCTCTGTATCAACGGCAGCAGCAGGGCCTTGAGCTGGTCGCAGCGCTTGGCGGTCACAGTGAACGCACCCCGTACCTGGGCCAGCGCGTAGAAGTCACAGGTCCGCAGCAGGGGGCACTCCAACTCTACCTGGACCGGCCCCGCTACCTTCCAGAGCTTAGGCAGCGACAGCTCTTGGAATGCTGGGCAGTCCTTGACGCACACCGACAATTCACAGCCTACTTGCGCTAACAGAGGCAAAGCAAACTTCTTTAGGTCGGGACAGCGTTCGAAGCTGACGCGGCTCCTCCTAGACTCGCCTCGCCCCCGCGCCAGCCGCAGCTCCGGTAGCGTAAACTCCTGTAGGTTCTTGCAGCCCCCGAATTCTAGCCAGAGCTCTTGATCCACTAGACGCAGCAAGGGCAAGCTTACCCGCGTAACGCCGGAGCCCTGTACTTTGAGCACGCAGCCCCCGCCCCGTACTCTGCTGAGCAGCGGCAGGTCTAGGTTTTCGAACTTAGGGCAGTTCTCGAGGGACACACACAGGGACCCCCCGAAAGCGGGCGCGTCGTCGTCCTGCGCCGGGCCTCCTCGGTAAGAGCTGCCAACCTCTTTCTTCCCGAGGGTACGCAGCTGGGGCAAAGTGCAGTTACGCAGGATGGTACAGTCCTCGAAATGTAGCCTCAGGCCACGCTCCTGTCCCCAGCCCTGGCCCACGGCCGGTCGGTGCGCGAGCCGTTGTAACAGGGGCAGAGTAAAAGCCGTGAGGCTCTGGCAGGCACAAAAGTCCAGGCCCAGCAGGTAGCCCACCGATACCAATGTAGGCAAGGTAGCCTCTGCCAGGATGCCGCACCGTGGAACCTGAATTCGGCCTCTTCGTATACCCTGCCCAACTTTGGTAGTGCGAAGCCGGACAGGCGTGGACAGCTACGGAGTTCCACGTCGAGGTTTCCGGCCACGACGGCCAGCTCAGGCGCGTGGAACAGTGCGAAGTCCAGCAACGGCGGGGCGGCGGGCGCTGCTGGGCGGGGAGAAGAATAGCCAGGGGAAGGCTTGGTAGGGAGAAGCCGTACGTGCAGGCCCCTGGCTCGCGCTAGCAGTGGTAACGAAAGCTCGCTCAGGGTCCTACACGCGTACAGCCCCAGCGTGAGGACTCCCTCCGTGGTGCGGAGCTCCGGCCAACTCAGGATAGTCAACTGGTGGCACCGGTTCGCCTCCCAGTGCAGATCCCCGTTCCCTGGCTTGACTTGCAACGCAGCGGCACAGCTGCCGCGAAGGTCCACTCGGACTGGCTGCGGGCTGTCGCCGCTGCGCAAAGAGGTGTCGATGGTGGCGAGGGCCGGACAGTCCTCGAAGACTAGCGCTGGCTGCGAGGGGCGCCGTTCGTGCCGCCGCGCTTGCTGCGTAAAGACAAACCGTTGCAGTAGCGGCAGGCCGGACAGGGTGAACTCGGGGATGATTTTCCCTGGCTCGGGCAGGACGGTTTGGGTAAACTCGAGCGCCGTGACCTGGTCCAGGAACGGCTGCGCGCCTGTCCTGGCGAGCTTCAGGTATGTGCATTCGTCTACGGCCAGGTTATGCAGGCACAGCCGCCGGACGGGGAAAGCCTGGGGTCCCGCGAAGGGGAAGTACCCCGCGTTCCGGCTGGCGAGCTCGGCCACCTCTTGGTCACGGCCCGCGGAATAGCTTTCGCCCCGGGAGATGACCAGTTCGGGGAGCACAAAACTGTCGTCCCCGGCGCTGGCCCCGAGCCCAAGCCTAGCCGCGACGCCGAGCGAGTGCCAGTAGCTTTCCCTGCGCAGCTGCACCTCGGCGGTAGAGCGGGTAGCGGCCGTGCGCACAACGGGAAGGACTGTGCCCACCGGAGGAATTAGCAGGGGAGCAAACGCCAATATGTCAGGCCCGCCCCCGGCCAACGCTTCGCCGGCCTTTCGCCACGCGGCTTGTCTACCCTGCAGGGCCCGGTAGTTGTTGCTGGCCCAGCCTCGGATTTCCGTCAGGTAGTCCATCGGCCGGGCGCCGAAATCTGCCAAGAGCGGTGGTAACTGTAGGTTATTTCTGTCTGCAACAGGCAGCCGCAGACTGCGCAGATGCAGATAGTTCAGCAAGGCGCTTCGTTCTCTAGCGGCTGTGCGCTGGGCGGGCAACAACATCTGGCACACCCTGAGGCCGCGGGCGCTGTCCTGGGTGGTTAGGAATCCTAGGAGGTTGGTGTTGGCGGAGACCAGGGCCCCCTCCGAGACCGAAGGCTGCTCGCAGCGGGCGCATTTCCTCTCCCGTGCACTTTTTTTTTCTTCGGCCATGTTGCATCTTGGGAAATAGACCGCTGCGCGAGCCCCCGCCGCCGGCGCGCTCTCTTCTTCTCTTGCTCTCCCCCCCCCCTTCCTCTCCTTTCGCGCCCAGGGGAAGGGAAGCAAGGGGGGGGGGGGGCTGGCGCGCGAGCACCCGCCGCCGGCGCCCGCCGGCGCCCGCCCGTGGGGCACGGAGGGGGGGGGGGAGGCCGGCGCGCGAGCCCCCGCCGCCGGCGCCCGCCGGCGGCCGCCCGCGGGCACGGAGGGGGGGGGGAAGAGGCTGGCGCGCGAGCCCCCCCCCCCCCCCCCGGACCAGCGCAGGCACGATCGCCCCGACAAGGAAAAGATGTGCCGGGACGAACGCAACGGCTACTTGCGGGAGCTGAAGGACCTGCTGAGCCTGCCCGAGAATACACAAGCTAACACAGTGTTGGCGGAACAGTGTACAAGGTGCGCGAAGTCGTGACCACTAGTATCTCCCGCGAGCTAGAGTGTCCGCTGCCCTTCCGTCGCGCCCGGGGGCTCGGTAAGAACAAGAACGAGAATGAGCGGCGCAGGGAGTTGGCGCTCATGTGCCGCGAGATGACTGCGCGCCTGGGCCTGGGCAAGAGCACGTACAACCAGGTTATAGCGCGCGCACTGGACGTACTGAAGAGCACGGTGGGCTATGGCCCGGGCGCTCAGGACTTGGAAATCTCCCCTCTTGTCCATCAGCCCTCCTTTCTGTAAAGCGGCGGCCGGCCGCCTCCTCTCTATTAAAAGCTCGGGCACCGGTCCAGGGCACAGCACCCGGCGAGGTTGGAAGCCGGCCGGGAGCGGGCTAGCTAGCGCCGGCGGTACGGAGGGGGAAGCACTTTTCGCCCCCGGTCCGGGTGGTGGCTGGGGAGGGGCTGCCCCGGTCAACTCGTGGCCGGCCGCGCTAGGACGCCAGGCCACGTCCGCCGGCGCCCAGAGGACCGCAGCTAGACTTTTTAATGGGCTGCTCAGGCACACACCGGCCGGCGAAACTAAGCCCGCTCGCTGTCACTGTCTGCCGCGCGGGTCGGCGGTCATTCGTAGAAACTGCACAGGGGGCCGCGGTCCGGGCCTGTGTCTGGCGCGGGCACTGCCGCCGGCGTGCCGCCGGGCGCCTGACTAGCAGGGCCGGCGGGCGCCTGGCCAGTAGGGCCAGTAGGACCGGCGGGGGCGGCCGGCGGCGCCTGGCAGTCTGGGGGCGGCGGGGGGGCCGAGTCCACCTGCGTGACGGCCGCCGGGTCGAACGCGTAGTTCACAAAAGCCCCGTCGTCCTCCCGCTGCTGTCCCCCGGGGGCAACGGCGCCGGGGTCCGGCCCCAGGGCGCACACCGGCACTGCCTCGTCGTCGGAGGCGCCGAGCACGTAGACGGGCGAGTCCAGGGGCACCTCTTCTGCCGGGCCCAGGGTGCAGGCAGTAGGTGGGGAGGCCAGCGGGGGGGCCAGCAGGCCTTGGTCGAGGCTGGCGGCGGCGGCCGCCGGGGGAGGAGGAGCGGCGGCGGACACGCCCTCTGGGAGAGGGGCGGCGGCGGCGGACACGCTCGCCGGGGGAGGAGGAGCGGCGGACACGCCCTCTGGGAGAGAAGCGGCGGCGGCCGCAACCGCCGGGGGGGGGGGGCCGGCCCCCCCGGCGTCGGGCCGCGACGCGGGTGGAGCTGGGCTGCGGTGGCGGCGGCGGCGGGGCGAGCGCTGCCCGGAACTGGGCGAGGGGGAGCGTACGCGCCGGACCCCGGGGGGCCGGCGTTCGCGGGAGCGGCGCGGCCGAGGCTCCGCTGGCGGGCTGCGGCTGCGCGGCCGCCCCTCGGCCGAGCTGCGACTGCGCGGGCGGAGCGCCCTGCCAGCTTCCTCCTCGGCCTCGCGGGGGGGCCGGGCAGTGTCCACCGCGCGGGGGGAGAGCCCGCCCAACCCCCAGGCGAGGTTCGTGCACGCGAGTGCGTACACCTCGGACGACCCCGTGGGCCCGGGGGCGGGGAAGAACGGGCACAGGTACACGGGCCCCGCGGGGGGCGCGGCCCCGCGCGCGATCAGCGCCAGCCGGCCGCCGCGACCGCGCACCCCGGCGCCCAGCGCCGGGCACAGGCGGCGCAGGCAGTAGTCCAGGAGGGGCAGGTCGGTGTCCGGCGTAAAGCGGTGGCCGTTGCTGAGCTCGACGCGGCAGCGCGACGCGCGCAGCAGCCTGGCCGTCCCGTTCCAGAACTCGGCGCTGCACCCCGGGTCGTACAGCGCCCGGGCCGGCAGCAGGCGCGCCAGGGCCCGCCCCGCCCGGCCGTACTCTGCCGCCGGCTCGGCCTGGCCGGCGGGCGGCGGCACCCAGCGCTGCCCCAAAGCGTCGATCAGCACGTCCAGCAGCCCGGCTGGGGCCCCGCACAGCCACGCCAGCAGCAGCGCGTCCGCCGCCTCGCCGGCGCTGCCCCCCGCCCGGGCTAGGGCCTCGGGCCCGGCCGCACCCTCGGCCACGGCGCACGCCAGCTGCCAGAGGACCAGCACCAGCTCGCTGCGCGGCGCAAAGTCACGCCACGCCAGCTCGGCCAGCCAGGGCGAGCCCCGGCCGCCGGCCGCCGCGTACGGGATGCGCCAGGGCACCTCCAGCTGCCGGTCGGCGCCGCCCCCCCGCAGCCGGCACAAGGAGCGCTGGCCCCCCTGCAGCGGGGCGGCCGGCCGGCCGGCCCAGCCCCCGGGCTCCGCCAGGCGCAGCACTAGCTCGGCGCGGTCGCGGTCCGCCGACACGACCGACAGGGAGCCCCGTTCCAGGCCCCACACCGTCTGCACCCCGCGCTCGCGCCAGCGGGCCCGCAGCGCTCGCCACAGCTCGCACCAGAAGTGCTCGCCACAGCCACAGCTGCAGCGTCGCCGGACTCGGGGTCCAGCAGTCCCGTCGCCCGGCCGCGGCCGGCCAGGGCCAACAGGACCTCCCCGCTCCAGGCCAGGCAGCCGCGCCCGAGCACGGCGGGGGGCGAACGCGCGCAGGCCCGCGCCCAGCTCCGGGCGTCCTCCAGGCACGCCGGCGGTGGCAGCCCCAGCCGGGGCGCTTGTTCCCGCAGCCACCCCGCGCCCGGGCCGCCGCGCAGCAGCGCCCACGACGAGCCGACCGGATCCTGTAACAGCGCCAGCGGAGCGCCGCGCACCAGCTCCGCGTAGCGCCGGCCCTCGCTGTAACGCAGCCGGGCGGCTCGGCCCGGCGGCGACGACGGGGATGACGAGGACGAGGACGGCCGCAAGGACGAGGACGACGAGGACGAGGATGAAGAGGACGAGGATGAAGAGGACGGCCGCGAGGACGAGGACGGCCGCGAGGACGAGGACGACGAGGACGAGGACGACGAGGACGAGGACGACGAGGACGAGGACGAGGACGACGAGGACGAGGACGAGGACGGCCGCAAGGACGAGGACGGCGGCGGCGGGGGGGCCCAGTCCGGCGGCGGCGGGCCGAGCCCGGCCCACGCGTCCACCACCGAGGGCCGCAGCGCGGACCCCGTCGTGAGGGGCGGGCCGTGCGTGCCGCTCGCTTCCGACAGCGCACGCCGCTCCTCGGGCCCGGTCGACGCGGGCAGCACAAAGAGGCACGTGCCCAGGCGCCGCCGCCAGTACTCGGACCCCGGCCCCCTAAACAGCGGCGCCAGCGACGCCGCCACGCCGCGGCGCGCGGCGGGCTCGTCCGGGAACGACACGACCAGCCACGGCAGCAGCTGCGGGTCCGCGTCCAGGGCCGTCCGCAGCGCGTCCCACGGTTCCGCGCCGCCCGGCGGCCAGGCCACCCACAGGCCGGGCGGCGCGGACCCCGGGGCCAGCAGTTGGGCCAGATTCGCGGGGGAGCCCCACGCCGTCCGGGCGCCCCAGGCCGCGCACCACTGCCGCACGTAGGCCGGGGGCGGGCCGCCCAGGGACAGATAGCAGGGCCGAACGCCGCCGCTCCCCCGGGCGGCCGGCCGCGCGCGCCCGTGAGCAGGGCCCAGACCACGAGCAGCCGCGCGCGCTCGTCTTCGTCGGCGGCCAGGGCCCACACGGGGCCCAGCTGGTGCTGCAGCAGCGCAAACAACACGCCCCGCACCCGCGGCACCCGCAGCTGGCACCAGGACTGGCCGCCGAGCCCCGCCGCCACGTCCCGCACGTGCCGCTCCAACTGCGCGCAGCCCGGCAGCGACACGGGCCAGGCCCCGCCGAGCGCCGGCCGCCCCGGGTCCAGCGCGGCCCTAAAGTCCTGCACGGGGGGGCCGCCCAGCCGCTCGGCGCGGCCCGGCTCCGCCGGCCGGCCCTGCAGCCACTGGCTCACGTGCTGGTCGTGCGGGTCGAACACCCAGCCCCCGGGCGGCGTGTCCTGCCGCCGCAGCCACCGCAGCGCCGCCGCCACGCTCGCGTTCTGGAACGAGGCGTCGCCTCGTTGCACCAGGCACCACGGGCCCAGCGCCGCGTTGTCCGCCGTCGCCACCCACGCGTCCGGATAGCGCAGTGGCAGGGTGGCCTGCGCGGGCGCGGCCGGCCCCCCCCCGCGCCCAGTAGCAGCGCTGGCCCTCCTCCACGACCCAGCGCCACACCTCGTGCGTGTCCCCCGTGACCAGGGCCGCCACTACCTGCAGGCCGGGGGCGGTGCGCTGACCGCTGGGCCTCGTCTGGCTCAGCACATGCCGCAGGACCTGCCAGCCCAGGAAGACTGCCGCGGGGTCCGGATTCAGGTCCGCCGTCAGGCACTGGCGCTGGAGGTAGGCCGCGCTCAACCCCACGCGCAGGCGGGCCTCTTGCGCCGGGGTAGTTACCTCCGCCGAGCTGTGCTGTGGCTGGGCGCTCAGCAGCAGCCTGACGTAGCTCACCGCCTCCTTACCCAGCCCGACGTCCAGCAGCCGGTCGGCCACGTGCTGGTTCTGCAGGAACAGCGCAAAGCGTGACCAGGCGTGGTCGATCGTGCTCGCACAGCCGCGCTGTTCCGGGGGAGTCGGGCCTAGCAGCGCCTGCACAGCGCTCACAAACCAGGCCGGGTACGGCCAGGCCGGCGCGGCGACCGGCGCGACGGGCGGGCCCGACGGGGGCGGCGCTGCGCTCCGAGCTAGCAGAGTACGCGTCATGGTTCTTTCTGGAGCCGACGGGGCCCGCGCACCGGCCACGCCCGCCCCCCTCCCCCGGGCTGGCAAGGGGACGCCCCCTGCGCGGCGCGCTGCCCCCCCCCCCCCCCCGGGGGCGGGGCGGGGCCCGGTGGGGGGACCGCGCGCGTGGACGCGGCCGGTGGCCTCCCGGGGGGGGGCGTGCTCCTCTCCCCCCCCTCCCCGCTCCCCTCACGCCCCCGCTGCCACCGGGCCGGCCCCCCCGGGCCGCCGGCATGCCGGCGGCCGGAGGGACGCTGTCTCCCACCCCCTCCCGGCCCCCCCCCGCACTTGCTAAACCACCACGCCCTGGCCCTCGATGCACACCACCCCCGCCCGCCAGCCGTGGCACCCGTGGCCCCTCCTCCTCCTGCTGTGCGGGTGGCTGCGGGCCGCCGGCGCCGGGTGCCCGTACCCGCTCCAGTGCCCGACGCCAGAGGAGGCGTGCCCCCCGGTCGTGTGCCCCGGCGGCGCCACGATCCTCGAAATCACGACGGCGGCCCCGCAGGACACGTTCGTGTGGCCCCTGTGGCCGCCCGCCGCCCCGACGGCGCGCCGCCGTCGGCAGGCGCAGGCCCTTGTCCCGACGTCGTTCACGGTCGACTGGGGGGACGGCTCGCCCCCCACGCCGTGCCTGGACGCCGGCGCCGCGCCCTGCGCGCACACGTACGCTGCGCCCGGCCGGTACACGGTGACGGCGGACCCCGGCGGACGCTACCCCGTGCGCGGCTGGGCGCTGACGCCCGCCTGGCACGCCGCGGCGCCCGCGGGCCTGCAGCTGCGCGCCGTGAGGCGGTGGGGGGAGCTGCGCTTCCACGCGACGAGCGGCTACCACCTGTACGCGGCGCCGGGGCTTACGTACGTGCCGCCGCTGGATTCGCTGGCAGACACGGGGCTCGTGCAGGGCTGGGACTACAGCTTCGCTCGCCTCACCACTACGCTGCCTGACCTGAGTTGGGGGCTCAACGTGTCGGGCGCCGAGTCGGTGGTCGGCGTGTTTGAGAACTCCACTGGCCTGCAGAGCCTGTGGGGCACGAGCGCATGGGATACACACAGCCTGCGCAATGCGAGCCGAGCGTTTGCGGGCCTGCCAGCGCTGACCGAGCTAGACTTGTCGCGCTGGGACACCGCCCTGCTCGAGGACGTGAGCGAACTATTTGCGGGCGGCGTGGCGCTCACGCGCACGGGGGTCGGCGGCTGGACGTCGTTGCCGGGCCTGTCGCGCTTCCAGGGTCTGTTCCGGGGCCTGGGGGGCAACTTCCGGGAAGCGCTCACCGGCTGGTCGACGCCGGCGCTCGTGCCGGGCTCGGCCGACTGCACGCGGCTGGCGCCGTACACGGCGCTCGGCCAGGCGCACTGGCCCACCGCGTGCTCGCGCTCGCTGTTCTCTGCGCTCGTGCGCACGACCTATCCTAGCACCGCCGCCATCCTGGCGCTATCGCCCGCGGCCGGCCCGGGCGTAAACTTTACGGTGGACTGGGGGGACGGGTTGGCGCCCAGCTCGTGTGTGCACGCAGACGGCGCCGTCTGCCCGCACACGTACGCGGCCGCCGGCGACTACTGGCTGCGCCTGAGCGGCCGCGTGGACGGGCTGCGGTACGTAGAGGGCGCCCGGGTGGTGGACGTGGTGGCGTGGGGCGACGTGCGGCTGTACCACCCCGTCGGCACCACGACCCCGCTGTTCACATGGGGGGTAGGCGGGTATCCGTTGCGCTACCTGGCGCCGACGGCCGGCTCGCGGGCGCTGCACGGCGTGGCGCCCGAGTATTTGCTGTACTGGATGAGCGAGTTCGTGGGCGACGCGCGCGACTGGGACTGGTCGTGGCTCACGCCCGCTACCCACCCCAACGGCTTCCGCGGCCTGTTTCAGGGCTGTGTCAAGTTCAACCAGGACCTCGACGGCTGGAACACGAGCGGCGTGGCTAGCCTGCGAGAAACCTTTTCTGAGGCGCGCGCCTTCAATGGCAGCATCGGGGGCTGGGACACGAGCCAAGTCACCAGCCTAGTAGCGACCTTCTATATGGCGGAGGCCTTTAACCGGCCGATCGGCGGCTGGAACACTAGCCGGGTCACCAGCCTAGGATCGACGTTCTCTAACGCGTACGCATTTAACCAGCCGATCGACGGCTGGAACACGAGCCGGGTCACCAGCCTAGGATCGACGTTCTTGAACGCGTACGCCTTTAACCAGCCGATCGGCAGCTGGGACGTAAGCAGTGTCTTTAATCTAGATTATACCTTCGCCTGTAATAATATACATAGGGACCGGTGTGTATTTAACCAGCCGCTGGGCAGCTGGGACGTGTCCGTCGCCGTGGTGGCGGAGCGAATAGGTGGCATGTTCTCTGGCAATTGCGTCTTTGATCAGAACCTCACTGCCTGGAATGTAGCCTCCATCTACGGCGCAAGCGTTTGCACGCAGATGTTCCAGCCTAAGGGGATTGCCATGTCTGGCGTAGGTATCAGGCTAAGCAACCTGCCCGCTGTCTGCAACGGCTCCTACGTGCGCGGGTGTGGTACACCTGTCTAGGAAACTAGGCCGGGCACACCAAAAACACTCGCGCGGGGAGGAGCCCGGGGCAAAGCAACAGGTCTCTTGCCTTCTGGTGCTGGCTTGGCTTTGGCACTGCCCAGGAGAGAGTATCATCGAGGGCAGGCTAGTTCTGGGGTGGGGGATAGTTCTTGGGGGGGAGATGGGACGAGAAGAGGCTTCTCTCTGCCTACTTGCGCAGCGCCGGAGAAAGACGACGCAGAGCCGGAGCCAGTAAAAAGAACACTGCTATAGCTAGAGGAGGCGCGCAGGCCCCCCTCCCCTGAGCCAGCTCGCTCTGGCGCCGGACGTACGCCTCTCTCGGGGAGGCTCTCCAGGGGGGGGAGCGGAGCGGAGGCATCCCCCCCCCCCCCCCTTTCTGTGCCCCCTTTTGTCCCTCCCTCTTATTCCTCTCTCGGCTCGCGCTGACCTTCTGGCCCCTCCCGTCTGTCTAATGTAATGTCCAAATAAAGAGACCTGGCTAGGAAGAGTTGTCGGGGCCTCTTGCGTGTTGTCCAGTTTTCCTCTCTGTCCCTCCGGAGCTCTGGGTTAGCCCCGAGGAGGGCCTGGACGACGCCATGGCCAGCGGGAGCAAGCGCCGCCGCCTCGACGACCCGCCCCCTCCGCAGGCGCCGCCGCCCCCGTTGACGAGCAGGTTCGTCTGCGACGCGACCAGGCGCTGTAGCCACTGCTACCGAGCCGGGTCATGTGGCCCGTGCCGTTCGTGCCGGCAGCGCAAGCTGTTTGAACCAGCGGGAGACCTCCGGACAGCCACGTTGACGGTGCAACAGTGGACCCCTGCGGAGGGGACCGACGGTGCTCCTCTGTTCCCCCAGGAGGTGAAACTGCCGCCGGAGGCCGCGGGGCTGAGCTCGTGTGCTCTCTTTCACACTACCCAGACCGAGTTCGACTCCTTGTACCCGATGCACGAGACCGCTAGCTGGCTCAAGCCGGGCTCGGTCTTGCTCCTGCGCCGGCCGGCGCTAGTCCTGAAAAGCCTCGGCCAGGGGCCCACGCCGGCCTGCCTCGATTATTGGCACCTACAGCACCGTTTGGCGCAGGCGGGGCTAGCCCCCGCGGTCCACGGCTTCTTGCAGGTAGCGGACGCGCCGGGTCGTGCTGCCACCTGCTGGCTCGTCATGGACCTCGTCAGGGGGCCCACCCCCTGCCAGGACCTGCAGCAGCTTAGTCACAGGCTCGCCCTCGGCGACCAGGACCGACAGCGGTTGCTCGACTTCTCGGCCGATTCCCTGCCGCTCTTGCACGCGGATCTGCAGCCCCCCCAATCTCGCCTTGAACGCGCAGCGAGACTGGCGGCTGCTAGATCCAGACTCCCGGTTCTGCCGCCGGCTCTGCCTGCCTACGCCGGAGCAGTTGCGCGCTTGCGGGCCGACCATCAGGCTCTCCAACCTGCTGAGCTTTGTCGCTAACAGCTACAGTCGCCTACGTCCGGAGCTGCGGCCATTGCTGTGGCCACTGGTGGCCGATCTTCTGCGCGGACCCGACGCACAGGCGACCTTTGACCGCTGTGCTCGCTGGTGGCAGCAGGAGCTCCAAGAAGAGGGCCTAAGGGGGCCGTTCACCCAGGCCAGGCATTACTTGGCGGACCGGAAACTAGATCGCGGCCGGGTGTTGCACTGCGTAGGGGTGCGCCCCTACATCCAGGTCACGCTGCCTTTCGTCAGCCACTAGTGGTGGACTCTAGACGGGACGCCTAATTGGTCTCAGGGCGGCGCGCCCGGTGACCAGCAGAAGCCTGCCTCCGAGTTTCTGTCGGCGCTGGTGCGCCTCGCTTACGTCTGCTCCGACGAGACCTCACGCGCCACCGCCTGGCCACAGAAGGAGGCCGCCCTCCGAGGCCCGGCGGCGGCGGCCAATGCTGGCAGAGTGCCCCCGGGGTCGGAGTGGCCCCCCGGTTCCGGGTAGCTGCCCCTGGTGAAGCCCGCCCAAGGCTGGGGAGGAATTCTGTCTGGGAGAGGAGCAAGGCGCTGTCGGCTGCTGCTGGGCGTGGACAAAGTCAGTAGTACTAAACTCCAGTAAGTGGTCAGCTTTCTGTCCACCGCGCTACGTCCACGACGTAGCTCGTCGTCGCCGGAGGGGAGGGCCGGGCTACCAAAGAGAGGGGGAGGCCGGGGGGGAGGCCAGGGGGGGGGGAGGAGTCCCTTCTCTTCGCTCTCCCCCGGGGCGCCACGCTGGCGGCGGGGGCGCTGGCGGCGGAGGCGCTGACGGCTGCCCCCTCACTCGCCCCCCCCCGCCCTGGCTAAACCACCCGCCCCGGCTCCACCTGATGCACACCAGCCCGGCCTGCCGGCTGTGGCGCCTGGGGCGCCTGCTCTGGTGGTTCCGGGCCGCCAGCGCCAAGTGCCCTTACCCGCTCCAGTGCCCGACGCAGGCCGAGGCGTGCCCCCCGGTCGCGTGCCCCGGCGGCGCCACGATCCTCGAGCTGACGACGGCGGCCCCGCACGACACGTTCGTGTGGCCCCTGT
The DNA here is from genome assembly GCA_019918135.1 of Paulinella micropora. Taxonomy (NCBI): domain Eukaryota; phylum Cercozoa; class Imbricatea; order Euglyphida; family Paulinellidae; genus Paulinella; species Paulinella micropora. Next base: position 17,137 of record WBZZ01005220.1, read on the forward strand.
GGCCGCCCGCCGCGCCGGCCGGTCCCACGTCGTTCGTGGTCGACTGGGGGGACGGCTCCCCTCCCACGCCGTGCCTGGACGCCGGCGCCGCGCCGTGCGCGCACACGTACGCGTTGGCCGGCACGTACACGGTAACGGCGGACCCCCGCGGACGCTACCCCGTGCGCGGCTGGGCGCTGACGCCGGCCTGGCACGCCGCGGCGCCCGCGGGCCTGCGGCTCAACCGCCTCCTGCAGTGGGGCGAGCTGCGCTTCCACGAGACGAGCGGCTACCACCTGTACGCGGCGCCGGGGCTCACGTACGTGGGACGCCGGGCTCGTGCGGAGCTGGGACTACAGCTTCGCCCGCCTCACCACTCCGCTGCCGGACCTGAGCTACGGGCTCAACCTGTCGGGCGCCGTGTCGGCGGTCGGCCTGTTCGAGGGCTCCACCGGCCTGCGCTGCCTGGACGGCACGCAGGGCTGGGACACGCGCCGCCTGCGCAACGCCAGCCGGGCGTTCGCGAACCTGCCGGCGCTGGCCACGCTGGACCTGTCGCGCTGGCACACCGCCGCGCTCGAGGACGTGAGCGAGCTCTTGGCGGGCGGCGCGGCGCTCACGTGGACAGGGATCGGCGGCTGGACGTCGCTGCCGGGGCTGCGGCGCTTCGACCAACTGCTGGCGGGCGTCTCGCCCGACTTCCGGGAACTGGGGGCCTTCGCCAGGTGGACGACCCCGGCGCTCGCGCCGGGCTCGGTCGACTGCACGCGGCTGGCGCCGTACACGGCGCTCGGCCAGGCGCACTGGCCCGCCGCGTGCTCGCGCTCGCTCTTCCTGGCGCTGGTGCGGGTGTCGTACCCTAGCGCCGTCGTCGCCCTGGCGCTGTCGCCCGCGGCCGGCCCGGGCGCCGCGTACGGCGTGGGCTGGGGGGACGGGTCGGCGCCCGACTCGTGCGCGCACGCCGACGGCGCCGTCTGCAACCACACGTACACGGGCGCCGGCGACTACTGGCTGCGCCTGAGCGGCCGCGTGGACGGGCTGTGGTACGTGGCCGGCGCGGAGGTCGTGGAAGTGGTCGCGTGGGGCGACGTGCAGCTGTACCACCCCGTCGGCAGCGGGACGCCACTCCTCGTGCCCCCCGAACTGGAAGAGTGGGGCGCGCTGCGCTACCTGGCACCTACGGCTGGCTCGCGCGCCCTGCGGGGCGTGGCGCCCGAGTACCTGCTGATCGGGATGGGCGAGTTTGTGGGTGACGCGCGCGACTGGGACTGGTCGTGGCTCACGCCCGCCACGCACCCCCAGGGCTTCCTCCACCTGTTCTACGGCTGCGCCAAGTTCAACCAGGACCTGGACGGCTGGAACACGAGCGGCGTGGCTAGCCTCGCCTCCACCTTCCAGTATGCGTCGGCCTTCAACGGCAGCCTCGGGGGCTGGGACACGGGCCAGGTCACCAGCCTGGGCTGGACTTTCAGCGGCGCGCGGGCCTTCAACCGGCCGCTCGGCGGCTGGAACACGAGCCGGGTCACCAGCCTGCAGTCGACCTTCAACAAAGCGTACGCCTTTAATCAGCCGCTCGGCGGCTGGGACGTGAGCCGGGTCACCAGCCTGCAGACGACGTTCGCAAACGCGTACGCCTTTAACCAGCCAATCGGTGGTTGGAACACGAGCCGGGTCACCGTGCTAGGGGCGGCGTTCCTGAATGCATACGCCTTCAACCAGCCGATCGGCGGCTGGGACGTAAGCCATGTCTTGTACTTGGGCTACGCTTTTGCCTGTGAACCCATGGGCCAGTGCGTGTTTAATCAGCCGCTGGGCAGCTGGAACGTGTCGGCTGCCCTGGCGACAGGGGACTATGCAGCCGTGTTCGGGGGCAACTGTGTCTTTGATCAGAACCTCACGGCCTGGCACGTAGCGGCCGGGAGCGCCACGACCTGCAGGCAGATGTTTCAGCCTAAAGGGATTAGCCAGCCTGGCGTAGGTATCAGGCCGAGCAACCTGCCAGCCCTGTGCAACGGCTCCTACGTGCAAGGGTGTGGTCGTATTCAGTAGCTAGGACACCAGTTACGGCGGAAACACTCGCGCGGGGGCCGAAACCCGGGGCGGAGCAGCAGCAGGTCCCTGGCCTGTTTTTTAATGAGCATATAGTCGTTTATACAATGGTTGGGTGGTTGAACCAATATACACCTGATCGGTTTGATATGATCTAAGACTATATATTTTACCTTGTTTATAGTCTGGCATATCGTTTTATATCTTTTATTATCGTTATATTTAAATCATTAATCTTCCCATTATATACTTAACTCCCGATTTTACCTTCTTCTTTAATTATATTATTATAAATTGCTTCTCGTTGCTTATCTGATAGCGGTAATCTATAAAGGATATTTTGAGGTTTTCTGAAAATGTTGGGGTTTCTATTCACTAAGTTCTGAGTGATACGGATTTGGTCAATTTCCTTTCCTAGCCTTTCCAACTCTTCAAGTTGTTGCTCGTCTTTGCTTTTTTCTTTTTTATTTTCCATCCTATATTATAGCAGATAAAAAATGTGGTTTCAAGAAAAAAAATGGTTTGATTATTACAATGAAGCCAGAAGACAACATAAAGGTCAGTCCAAAGAATTTATTACAGCAAAGGCAAATGAACTAAAGAGGGCGGATAGAATATCAGATGCTCTAACTTACGAAGAAGAAGACGATAATCCAACGATAGAAAAATTAAGGGACAAGATTGAAACATTGAACCAGAATGTAAAATCAAAAAAATACTACAATATGAATTTGAATCAATTAAAGGAGCATCTCAGAAATGAAGTTGACTTTGACATTGAAGAATTTGAAACCAAATATGGTAATGATTCCATAGAAGAACAAGTAAACAGACTTGCCATTAAAGCAAGTGGTATTGATATATGGAATATTGAGTACATGAATAGAGATATTGAACAAATGAATAGAGATATAGAGCAATTAACGGATCGTTGGGGATATACAGAAGAAGAAGAAAAAACAATTGTCAAACTTACTCGTAAGGGACTAACACATTTATTGGAAAAAGGCAGAAATGAAATAAAAGCATCAGCAAAGAGGGAAAACAAACAATGGCAGGCACGGGACTTAAAAGAATGGGAACAAAACAGATTAGAATATGAACAGAAAAACCCAGAGAATGCTTTGATTGAAGCAAAGATAGGGGAGGAACTCAAAACACTTATGCCAAGATTAACAGGTAATCAGAGAGAGACGACAAGACTTGTAGATGCCATCATTAAAAGTATTCAAGATATAATTATGAGTCCTAGATTAAGTAGAATACTGGATACCGCTACAAGGATGGGCCGTTATAGTGTGAGCAGAGTGGCATGGAATCGCTTATTAACTTTTACTGCTGATCATCCTCAAATTCGTGCTATGACTGTCGCGGTGATGGGACGATCAAGTGCGGAGTCTTTTAGAAGAGCATTAGAAGCATTAGCAAGAAACGAAGCACCAGCAGAGTTACCTCCACCTAACCCTCGTTTAATGGCGGTGGGACAACAAAGAATTGGCGATTATGTGTTTCGTGATATGATGAGAAGATTAGGCATACAAGTATCAACATTGTTCGCATGGAATACATTTAAAGGAAGCGTTGAAACTGCGGCAGCGGTTGCTTTTTGGGAATTTCTAAAGCACACATATAACATATGGACTGCTCAACCAGATGCTATTATTAAATTGAAGAAGAACGATTTCATACTACTGGAAGCAATTACAATGGCCCCGCCACACGAGTAGAAAGTCGTCTCCAATTAGAAGATAGAACTCGTGGCAAGTTTCCTTACATTTTACCAGCAGACACTTTGGATTTGATTGCTTTTGAACATGATCTATTGTATGCTACTGGTGATAAAAATGTCCAAAACTTCGCCGACCAACGATACTTTGAAAGAATTACTAATATAACAGAGTATTTAACGAGTAATGGATTTGCTACGGCCGAAGTCGCCAAAACTATTTCTGACAATTACAATTCAATGCTTTCAAAAGCAGATATATCTAAAATGGCATTACAAGCACAAGGACGGGCTCGTAGTGGAGTGTCATATTTGGATGCAATGAAATTCTGGAAAACTATCAAAATCACTCCTCCAGATGCGAAATACGATGCTTTTATATACAATGTAGATCAAACATTAGATTCTATGATTGGGGTTATGAATAATGTGGGCGGTTTTGATAAAGACACTAACTTTAAAGTAAATAAAATAGCCAATCCTGCTACATTTAGCAAACAATATGAAAAATTGGTAAATTCGTTTAATCAAATGGTAAAGTCGCAAGAAAAAGCGGATGGTGTGAAAGGATATTCTCTTATCGCACCAGTAAATGAAACTACAATTAATAATTTTATAGAAAAAATAAATACAATGAATCAAAAAAATACTTCAGCAGATATAGAGAAGGAAATAATTGTTGAGGTTAAGCCCACGCTAAATCAAACAGAAATGGTGGTAGCACCTATGGATTCAATCGGACTTGGTAATAACTTGGCTATACTTGATGATAAAGGCGCCCAAACGAGGCACTTAAAAGGATTTGTTAAATCGTTGAGAGCGAAAACTGGAAAGAAAATTAAACTTTCTAATTATGATGATCCAAAAGTTGGATGGGAAGAAGCCATCAAACAAGCACTAAATCAAGGTGCTAGTATGTCAGATGTAGCAGATGCAGATGATATTTTGGATAGGAGAATTTACGAAGAAATGCGGGGTAAATTAACTCAAGACCAAATGAAGCAATTGGAAGAGTTAGAGTTAAAAGATAGTCAAGTTGAAAAAACTAATCCACCGCAAGCAACACCAACCCCGCAAACCATGCCACCGCAAACCATGCCACCGCAACCTCAGCCAACACCTGAACCCAAACCAATACCAGCACCACAGACAACAGCATTCGTAGAGGAACCTGTTCAACCTCCACAGAATGATTTAAAAGAAGACCCAGATAACACGACAACTAATGACCAAATGGTTGATAGCATGAGAAGCATTGATAAATTGTTTGATAAGATTATGGGGAAATCTCCCGCCGATGAAAGAGAAGATATGTTAGCACTTATTCGTTTTCTAATGCCAAGCGACCAAAATGGAGGTATCGGCACTTCACAAACAAACCCACTTATTAAAGGCAACGAACAAAGACGAGATCGTGTGCTAGAGACCAAGAATGATTTTGAATCACTAGACAACACACTTTATGGCAACACAAATAATCACTTTATGTTGAATAAATACAATAGAGCAGTCATTCAGACCAGAATGAATGAAAAAAGAGAGTTTCCAAAAATGAAACGAAAACTAACTAGAAACTTCTCTGCCGAAATCCCGCGACAAGTTCAAACTCGTCCAGAAAGAAAGGATTTTAAACCGCTCGTCAATCCTCCAAGTAATTACGCTTTTGGTAGTCCTTACTCTCCTTATTTCTATAATTATGCTTCGCCACCCCAACCCTTTGGCGCCGAATATGATAATTATAGATATAATCCAAACTATTTTCAAAACCCATAATATAGTGAGACATGCCTAAATCTATACATAAAGGATTAATAGCAAACAAGTTGCCACGAAAAACACTTTTGAAGCAGAATCTGGAGAAGACCAACATAGAAAAAGCACACGAGGAATTTACTATTGACAGGCCAGTAATAACAGAGTTAGATAGCAAAAAACCTGCCAAATTTAAGAATGACTTGGAAATACAACCAATTAAAACACAAAGAGATGGTGTTGAATTGCTTCCTATTCAAAAAGAAGGAATATTGCCAGCAATGGGGACTATGGTTATATGTGCAAGCACTGGCGGAGGAAAATCAGTTATGATTTGTAATCTACCCGCCAAAAAGAACATGTTGAAAAGTTTTTATGATAGAATAGTCGTCTTTTGCTTAAGTCCGTGCCCGATTTTAGAAGACACTCTCAAGTTAAAAAAAGAAGACATAATCAAAGAAGATAGGCCTGAGTTAATGAGAGACATATTAACTAAACAAAAAGAACTGATTAAGACGAAAGGTTTTAAGAAGGCACCAAAAATATTATTGTTATTGGATGACATTGCGCAGAGTAAAACTTTTCTTAAATCAGAAGTGCTTACTGAGTTGTTTTTCGCTTCAACACATGCTAAAGTGTCAGTCTGGGTAGCAACTCAGAGTTATACACAACTCCCACGAAGAATAAGAAATAATTGCCATTGGATGATTATTTTTAATGGAGTAAGGAGAAGCGAACTTGACAGACTGGCAGATGAATATGAAAGTCCTTTTCTCACTAAAAAGGAATTTTACAATATGGTTAAATATGCTACGGCAGAACCTTATTCATTCCTAGCAATTAACAACACGGCTAGTGATAGAACAACCCAGTTTAGAAAGAATTTTTCTACTATATTACGATTAAATAAGGATAGAGATATGAGGAACTTGTAAAATTAAATTAAATGTTTTTTCCGCTATAATATATGACATGACGGAATCAACTAAATTATACAAAACTTGCTATCAACAGGCAATTGCTATTTGGTATAAACAAAATGCGCAAGGAAAATTCGTAACAATCCGTAAAGGATCGCCCGAATACTTAGCAGTGAAGAAGATAGAAGAGGATATTAAGAGCGGTAAGATTAAGTGTCAATTAAAACCAAAAGTAAGCAAATCGGAAAGTAAGAACAATGGACGACCTATTGCTAGCGGGCAACCAGACCAAGTGCCCGACGAAGCATTGAAAAGAAAGGCGCCAGACATAGCATCAGCAAATAGTTCATCTCCCGAACCAAATGCCAAACCTGTTGAAATGTCTCCAGCGCCTAAGGTTGAACAATCCTTACCAAAATCTGTTAATCCAACTCCTGTTTCTGTGCCAAAACAAACTACCACAACACCAGCAAGCAAGATAGAAGCAATAGAAGATGCTTCTAAGGAAACTCCGCCACCAACTAAGGAAGTTGCACAAACTAGCGACAATGACATAAATCAAGCCATAGCGGATTTAAAGAAAATGAAAGAGGAAAGAATTACGCACAAGAATTTACAAATTATGAAAAAAATAATTAATGGTAATTGATAAAATAATTATTATTTTATATAATGATTAAAAACTTGAGTGCTTCAACTCGTTTGCCGATTGGCTTTATTAATAAACTCAACGAAGCAAACAGACCCGCGAGTGATGGATTTCAATTGAATCAATTTGAATTGTGGAGTAGTCATGGTGCCCCATTAGTTAATCAACCATTGACCGAATTTGGCGACCTTGTCTCACATGAGAAGAGCACTATTCAGAACACATTAACTGACATTTCTGATAACAAAGAAAATGCGGATGTTGTTGATTTGGACACTGCTGTTAGCAGTTTGGCTTATTTAAAGAAAGCGGTTCAAAATGCTGAGGCAAGAGAGTTTCAATTGACTTCACCACAAGATACAAGACTTGACAATATACCAAATTCAGTTGATATTATTAAACAATCCGTTTCAGGTGAATAATTATTTATTTTTAAATTCTATTATTATTTTTTTATTATAGGAACATTGCGAATTTTACTATCCTACAACCACACACAAGATGGAAGGAAAGGATTCTAAAAATACTGAGGAGTTGATGACTCTCAACAACCTCAGATATGAGTTGCCAGCAAATCTAGCACTCACCGAACAGGGAAGTATCTTTAAGAAGAACTTTGCCGACCAACAGACTTATACCAGTGCGTCGGGGACTGAAATGATTTTTGAATTACAGGCAAGCACTGATTTTGTTTATGGAAAGAATTGTTATTTGTCATTTGACATTAAAGCAGATGGATTGGTAGCCACTGATGGAAAAGATAATGTTGCTTGTGCTATTGGTTTCCAGAACACTCCCGCAACTGCTATCTTTGAAAGATTTTTGTTGCAAAGTAAGGATGGTAGCGAACTTGAACGAATTGAAGATTTGAACAAGATGGTGCGAAATATTCTCCCGTGGCATTATCCATTTGATTATCGCCGACAGGCACAGATGTCTGGACAGAGAGAAAGTGTTGATGTTATGGCTAGTGTTACGGACGATGCAGTTACTTACTTTGCGGTCAATGTCCCCACTGCTGGTAGTGTTGCGACTGGCAATTATTTGAGAGTTTGTATTCCCCTTCATTACTTTTCAGGAGTGTTTAATGAAGAAACTCTCATTCCTCCCTCTTTGATTAGTGGTATGAGGCTTCGTTTGACATTTGCCCCGCCTCAAGAAGCATTGACTATTATTGGAACCACTGATGCTAAGGTTCCCGCTGGATTCTCCGGATCGGCTCTCACTTATACCATATCAAATCCTGTTATTATGTTGGAAACCTTCTCACTTGCTCCCGCCGTGCAGAGAAATATTCTGGAACAGATGGGAAGCAAGGATGGTCTTCCATACACTTATGAAACAAATTACAACCAAAAGGCAAATCCGGGCACGTCTGATGATTTTAATCTTCAAGTGAATAAGGCCGTTGCTCGTGCTCAGTGCTTGTATATCGTCACTCAAAATGTAATTTCAGATAATGCTAGTATTGATAACCTTGGAACGGCTCAAATGCCTTACAGACAATATCAATGCCGTATTGGTGATTGGTATGCTCCTCAGCAGAAGATGGAAATCGGTGGCACTACTGATACACTTGCCTCAGTTCAGCGAGGATGTGCAGAGTTGTATGCTAACAATCTCCAAGCGACTATGGGCATTCGTGATGCTTACATGTCTTCATCTGTTTCTCTTGAAAACTTTCGTAAGTATTATTCTGCTACGGGAGTTTCCACTACTGCTACAAATGGTGGTTTTGCCACCATTATCCAGACACTCAATCAATCGCCCCACATTGGAGCATCCGGTCTTGCGGTCAATAACTCACGAACTGCCGAAGTTACTATTCGGTATGCTTCTGATTATAACGCAGACCGCGCCATCACCGCTTGGTTGAAATACGTCAAAGTCGCGTCTATCTATCCATCTCGTGCCGTGGTCAAACAATAAAAAAAATTAAAAATTAAAATATATTATTTTATAATATAGCAATGTCATTTACGATCTCTAACTTAGAAGACGAAAAGCGCACCCGCAAAAATTTCCTCCTTCGTGTCTCCTCAAGTGATAAAACAGAATCAAAATCCGCTTCTACTCACAATGGCCGTTTCGTTGTTGATTTACCAGCAACTGGTTGTAATATTGATATAATTAGTGCTTATGTCGTAAAGAGTATCTCTATCCCAAATGTTTTCCCAAACATACCGAGTTATGCCAACACTCTCACATTGATTAAAACAACTGGATCGGCTACAAAAACGGCAATCATAACAGAAAATCAATACACCATTGATACATTTATTACCGCTCTTCAAACTGCGATTAATTCAGCAATTACCCCTAACTCCGTAGTTATAACTTTGAACTCCGTTAATAAATTAAATTTTGCTTTCACTGGTGATACGTATGCTTTTGATTACGATAATAGCACTATTAGAGATAAAATAGGACTAACTGCTGATATTTCGGCCACGGCGAGTGCCACGATGCAATCTATAGTCAATCTAATCGGTGAAACGGCCGTTTATGTCCATAGCCGTGCTTTAAATCAGTCTGGTTTAGTTGAAGCAAATGGTAATTTCTCCGTGGTTGGTAAAGTGAATCTAGATAAACCTTATGGAGTCCAGTGCTACTTTGAATCGTCGAACGATATCGCCGATTATGTACCGTTTAATAGTACCAAATCCTTACGATCCATTGACATCGTTATTAGAAATGCGAGTGGAGATGTGCTTGAATGCCCATTGAACTTCGAGGTTAGTATTCTTCTCAAGGCGTACCATGCTTAAACATAAAACAAAAAAAACATTTATTTTTTAATTATATATTAAAGGTATGATAACATATATGTAAAGATAAAAAACGATAATGCCAGACTACAAGCAAGGAAAAATATATAGTATTAGGTCACATCAAACTGATCAAATCTACATTGGTTCAACTGTTCAACCATTGTATAAGCGATTATTTTCACACAAAAAAGATTACAAAAGTTGGATGAATGAAAAATATTGTTATGTATCTTCTTATGAAATAGTTAAATATGGTGATACGTATGTTGAATTGGTCGAAGAATACCCTTGTGATAATAAAATGCAATTACTTAAGAGAGAAGGTGAATGGATTAGAAATACAGAAAATTGTGTGAATAGATGTGTAGCAGGTAGAACCAGCAAAGAATGGTGTGAAGAAAATAAAGAATATGTGACTCAAAGAAAGAAACAATACCAATTAGAACACAAAAACGAAATAACACAAAAAATGAAAGAATACAGAGAAGCAAATAAAGACAAGATAAAACAATATTATGAGGACAATAAAAACAAGATAAAACAATATCGTGAAGCAAATAAAGATAGAATAAAGCAACAAAGAAACGAACATTATCAAAAGAATAAAGATAGAATTGCTCAATATCGTGAAACCAACAAAGACACATTAAGAAAAAATGCTTTAATAAATTATTATAAAAGAAATCCAATTGGTTTAGCCATATTTGGAATATAAAAATACATAAAATATAATGACATTCATAGAAAATTTAGATATACTATTTACATTGATACAAAATATTAACTCACGACGAAGACGACAACATAAAGAACAAATCCCCTGCGGTGTCAATATTGACCAGTTTTACAAATATTTGAAGACAAATCACGCACAACTAACCGAAGAATTGATTAAGGATAAAGATTTTGAATACATAAAAAAATGTCAATAGAGATAGAAAAAAAATTTGATAAATAAGCATAAATAAACTATTCTTTTTTTGTTTAAATTTGGTCTTCAATAAAATTAACAGAGCAATATACATTTGCAGTTCCACCGCTCGTCACTTGTGCGGATACAGTGAATGTCTTACTTGGTCCTATCTTGATATTGTAATGAGACAAATCAATGTATATGGATGAATCACCAGATAATACATATGTAAATATCACACTTCCGCCCGTTCTTGTAGTTCCTGCCGTATCAACTTCGGCCAATGATGTGGCAGTATCGTAATTTGAATAAGAAGGTGTTCCTCCTAATGTGGTATTAAGAATAATTCTCGCGATACATGTTTTAGTATCTGAATTGCTGATACACAAATTCTCAAAGTATATTATGTTGTAATTCGTTTTGCTATTGAATGTGGCACGATTTCTAATAGTAAATATAGCATTTTCAGTTGCTCCTATAGTTTTAACATTATCATACGAATTAGTTATAGCAATAGTCCGATCAATATTCCCTTCAACTGCCAAAAACATGCTAGCAGTTTTCATTACAACGGATCCAAGACTTGACGAATATGCCTTCGCATAAATCGCAAACGCCGCCTGATCCAATGATGGAGTGGTAGCAGTGCTCGCATATTTAATTGAATGAATTACTTCCATTCGTCCAGTTCGCGGGTTTTCTATTTTGAATGTAATTTGACCACTACCCAGATATTGAACAACTATTTCAAACACATTCAATTTGGTAAAATCAATAGCGGGGAAGTTTCCAGTATTATTACATTTATCAACATTCCACACATATTGACTAACCACATTTTCTATGCCTCCCGCCGTTCATACGACGGACATTCCCAAACTTGATTGTCTAAAACATAAATTGTCTGCTGGTGTGCCTATGCCAATATCGCAATTGAAACTATCTGCTGCAATGGATGACGGAAACAATGCGGAAAATCTAGCAACTAAACCCATACCACTTCTATATTTGGCTCGTTCAATAGTCGTAATCTGTGCCGTTGAATTACCTAAGGCTGATGTCGTTAAAACCGCCATTGAATTAGCAGACGATACCACCCCGCCATTAGTCTCCGTTTTGTCAAAGAATCGCGTATTAATACCATATGTAAATACATTTTGTAATACTGGAGACAAAGTGGCCGTTCTCAATTCTCCAAAGGCAGTTGTTGGTAAAGTATCTTTAATACTATCAATAGATAAAGAAGGAGATGATGATGTAGTTGATGAAAATGGTGTATTCGTGCTTTGACCAAAAAGGTTCATTTTATATTTTATATTATATAAAATATGCTAATAATAATACACGATTTGCCGAGTGATATAGTTGGACATATAAGGACATTTGTTTATTCAGAAATGTCCCAGCAGGATTATAAAAAAGAATTTTGTAATATATGTGGCTTGTCTCGCACATTCCAATCACATCCACCTATCATAGCAGTTGATATTGATAATGTAGATGGTGTTCAGTTTTTCACAATCTGTTCTATTAATTGCTACAGACGAGAGTCTAATATTAGAGCAAGATATGGTGAACCGCCTTTAATCGTTGTTAAGTATTGATCCTTTTGTTTTTGTTTCTCGTGCTTCTTCTTAATGGTGCTTTAACGTCCTCTGTCGCGGTTTCTTCTTGTGGCACTTCTTTCTTCTCTTTGATAAACTTATTAACAATAACGGCTCCAATCTTGCTTAATTGTCTTAGTTTAATATTTGTTATTATTCCCCCGTGGTCGTTGTAAATCTGTTCGAGCAGTTTATACTTATCATCTCTGCTTGCTTTTTTTCCTAATGGTTGATATTTGCTTTCTTCTTCTCCGTTTTCACTTTCAGTTTCATTAATATTATTTAAATTCAGACATAAATCTATCTTTCTTCTTAATTCCTCTAATTCTGTTTTAATTCCTTCTGCCTTAATTTCTTCAGGGTCGGCCACATTAACCCATGAATAACTAAATGAAGTCAACATATCACTATGACCGAGCACATTAGAAACCCATGTATTAAAATTCTCTATTTTCGGATTGGCAAAATTACTATACGACAAACTCGCATAAAGTTTCCGCAACATACTGCTTTTCTGTGTGTATTCCGATAGCCAAGGAAAGATTTTGATAATTCTTTTATTTAGTTCATTATTCTTTTGTTTATCAAGCACGCCTTCTTTGTTGATGATAACTGCTTTTTTCTTTTTGAAATGGTTCCGTATTGAATTTACTTGTTCAATTACGAATTCAGGAGTAAAAAGGACGACAGGTCTCTCAGTCCAATTTTTTTCTTGTCCTTCTCTCTTTTTTGCTAAATTATTTACCCTCAACCAACTTGGTTTATCTGGTATCAACTCGTATGTGTTTTTATCAAATATTTCCACGGGCCTCGCTCCAATTGCTATCATCAAAGCAAGTAGTTTAAGATAAGGATCAATACTTAATATCATATCGTTCATTTTAGCCATTACACCACGAACATCAATCTGTATTTTTTGTTCATTTTTTGCTTTGACATCTTTCTTATATCCCTCAACGATATCAATCCGCTCGTCTTCGTTTAGATTAAAATACTTATCCAGTTTGCTCATTTCATATACCTTTTCACTTTGATAAGGTTCTATTGCTTTTTTTCTTACTTCAGAAAGTCTTTGCCTTCTACTATTCAAATTAGGATACACGATAGCATATTTCGGGTATATGGCTTTTAGTGCCTCAAGTGCCTCTTCATCACTCGTTGGTGTGCTAAATAGCGATATAATGGCATTATGAAAGGCGATACTTGGTTTCAACTCACTATCGTAGAAGTTGGACACAACATCATAAATTTTATTTTCTGTAGTAGCAACTCTTAGCTGCATAACAAATTTTCTATCGTCTTCGTTCCACATCCTCAGTGTATATTAGACAAGTCCTATATTTTTATAAATCAAAATTAAACATTTTTTTTCGGACGGTTGAAGTCGGTTGGTTATGGCCCTTATATGGTCCTTCATGAAGACCTTCTAATTTTTTCGGACCCCATCAAAAAAATAAGGACCAAAACAAGGACGACTTATAAGAAGATTTCCAATGAAATTCTATTTACTATTTACTTTATTATTTTACTTACTTATTTTGAATGAATTTTAAAGAAAATATAAATAAATAAAGATATAATATAGAGAGAATTATTGAATAAACGACTTCCTGCCCGTCCTTAAAAAAGTCCTTAAAACTTAAATTTTTTGACGGGCCAATTGAAAAAAAAATTATAAAATAACTTTTTGGTCGGTCAAACAATTGGAAAAAAAAGAAGCACTTTTTTTCGGACACCTTTTAAGCCTCGTTTATTTATAAAAACTCTTACTATTAATTTCAAAGAACTTAAAACTTATTTCTGCAAAAAAGGGGACTTTTTGCTCAAATTAATAATAAGACTTATTATAGATAAAATAACACTCCTATTAAAAGAAGACCAAAAATAAAAAAGGGATAAGATCCAAAAAAAGTCATCTTTTTTTAAGTTTTTTCAAAAAAAATTTAGATTTTTTCAAACTTTTTTGGAAAAAAAATAAACATTTCAAAAAAAATTAAGGACTTAAAAAAAAAAAGAAGGACACTTTATAAGAGTTATTTCATTATATCTAGCCTTGCTACCTTACATTCTTTACAACTGTTAATAGTGCCACTTATAATCTTCCCTTAGTCGTGTGGGCTACCGCCGCGTCCATTAGTGTGGGCTACCGCCGCGTCACACCCACCCATTCAACTTTTAAGATCACTCCAATTTTGACCATATCAGCAAAAAAATGGACCAATATCGGCAACACCAGACACCTAGGGGCTCAGGACGAAAAGCCACCAAGTTGAATTTTTACTTGGACAACTTTCTGCTTTTTGTGTAAAGTAGTCCATAGTGTTCGTAATAAGAGAGATTTTAATGAAATTGTTGTTTTGAACTTAGAGAGGAAATTATGAATAACGGCTTTAAGGGCGGTTTCTGTGATGAAACCACACTGAAAAAGTGTCCTGAAGTGGCCCCCTATACTACATGATCATTTATGTGTTGCGGACCTGTCCATTCGTATATTAAATACAAGCACAGAAAAGACGAAAAACACACCTATGTTTTACAAAAACACACCTATGTTTTACAAAAACACACATTTCTTTAACAACTAATTCAACAAACAAAGCACACTAAGAGAGATTTAGACGAAATAACAACAAAGTCATATTTAAACGAAGTTTAATATATATTTTTATGAAATAAAAATATGACTTTGTTGTTATTTCGTCTAAATCTCTCTTAGTGTGCTTTGTTTGTTGAATTAGTTGTTAAAGAAATGTGTGTTTTTGTAAAACATAGGTGTGTTTTTGTAAAACATAGGTGTGTTTTTCGTCTTTTCTGTGCTTGTATTTAATATACGAATGGACAGGTCCGCAACACATAAATGATATATATATATATATATATATATATATATATATATATATATATATTTGTATATATATATATATTTCAATATTATATGTGTATTATGACCATACCGTACTTGCGTTACATATATAACGTAACTGTAGGTCCTAATACATCTATTCTGTGAAAATTATAAAAACACAGACTTAAAACATAATAATATTACTCACTTTTACCCTCACTCTCTCCAAGAAGTTATGTCGATGGTAGCTACCCGGCTTGCTAGGGCAAATATGCATCAACTAGATTACATCATCTACAGGGCAGCTCCCCCTAGCAGCTAGGCCTGGTCGACGAGAAGAGGATTAGGTCCTACGCACGGCCCTATCCTATGTTGAGTAATGATTTACTACAATAATTTACTTTGATCCAGGGGGAGTGTTAGACCCGGGCCTATTAATATAATTAACCTGATAGTCAGTATGGGCCAGCATATGCAATATGTGTCGTTAGAGCAATTACGTGACGTATGTCCGGCCTAGTATATAATGGGGCCGTCCCTTGGCCCACCGCGCCCTTTTCTCAATAAAGTATCTACTGTAGGACACAGCAAGTATACATACTGCACATTATTAAGTTAGTTTCACAACAACCGGAGGCTTCGGGGCACCACTCCGGTCACTCAGCCTAGTATTAATAAACGGTCACGTGTAAAATATATATATAGGATTTATCATCAGGCCCTATGGGGTTACCCGTCCAAGCTTCCAAGCTCCCCCCACATGATACTATTGTCGATACTATCCGACCATCCTTTGTCCTAATCAGTATTAATATAACATTAAAACCGGAAGTATTTCTTCAACTTGACACCGGAAATATTATAAGAATTCATCTTATAATACGGTGCCACGGTGGCATTTCAACTAATAATAAGAAATCACTTCCACGATCGAATTCCTATAAAAACTCATAGCGAAATAACGATGTAGTATACCGGGTGTTATTAATACATGACACTTAACT
This sequence comes from Paulinella micropora, assembly GCA_019918135.1. Classification (NCBI taxonomy): domain Eukaryota; phylum Cercozoa; class Imbricatea; order Euglyphida; family Paulinellidae; genus Paulinella; species Paulinella micropora. Next base: position 33,349 of record WBZZ01005220.1, read on the forward strand.
TGGAAAACATGGTAATCATGATGCTACCATGAAATGCAGTAATTTGAATTCTGGTTGTTACTATAATAATTCAATCTAATTGTTGACCGTCACTGGCAAGTGTACTGCCCCCAACGATAGCTCGTAAAAAGTCGGTAATACAACCAAACACAGTCCTCAAGAATGAGAATGATGTCTCGTTATATTAGCTCAGTGAAGCCAAAAAGGAAAACGGCAACAGACCAGGAATAAAATGGCATCAGGTCCAATCCGGACAAATAATACTGAAAAACAAGCTGGTGCACCTGTCACCAGGAAAAGGTATTTTTTACCGGCTATCCGGGGGGTGATGCATACAGTACCCCCTCCCGATTTTATGACGGAAATAGCATTTTCGTCATACACCTTCTGATTTCTTTCTGCAAATAGTATGCGCTATGGAGTCATGCCACACAGCGCATCGACCCACGGATAGACACTAAAAGACGATAAATATATCCTCATACGGCACGTCAAAGCGGATTCTCTAGCCTTTCTTGTAAATTTTGAACTCCTTCCCTCAATTTCTTTTTTTTTTCTGCAGTATGTCAAGAACAAACGTACTATTAATAAAAAATACAAGCAACGTGGTGTTGTAGTACGATTCCCCCTTTGATCTCCTTCTTCTTCTTCTTATCATTGTCATTATTATTATGATTATTCACAGGGAGATCGTAAGTACATTGTCTTTTTTAATGACATACCCTTGTATAAGGCGGATATCCTATGATATAGTATTAGGGGGCCAGTCCTAATAGCTATATCCGAAGTCGAGGTGTATGTACCCGACCCTGCGATATACCGACACAAGTAGAGATTGACCGTGCTCAGGTACGACAGTATATAATCTATCGTAAAAAATAATTGAATGAAAGTTTCATAGAACATTTCATTTTCGAGAACATCATCCCAGGACTTGGAAAGGGTCATACCCGGGAACACCATCGCTCAATACACTAGCGATCCCCGTATACGGTGTAGTATCATCGTCGATCGACCTTTCGCACTCGTATGTTGCGATCAAATGCCAAGTTATATCACTGAGTCTTTTTAATATTCATATTGATAACTGATGATGCATGATCAAATCATGATACGCCGTGGGCAATCAATCAGTTTATTTGAGACGCATAAAGAAAAATAGTTTCTTTGTCACTGCCTTCGTCGTCTGGCGCGGATTTCTTTGCCTGGTGGAGGACCACCAACAAAAGTCAGATCGAACTTTGACTGTTCGAGAATGTCCCAGATCTTATTAGGGATTCCGCCCAACGATAATTCAAAAGGGACATCAAGCACTCCTCTTGGCAGTGTCTGGATGGTCCACGCAGTGTAATCCTTGTCTCTGGGAGTAATTGTATCATCCCATGTCTCGAGACTTTTTGCGTCTTTATATACTGGCAGATAATGTCTTGCCTTTGGAACCTCAACCGGGTCCATACTTCTCCAGAACTGGAGTATCGGTTGTACTATCTTTGCGGCTGATGATATTTTGAGTGTCCGTGTGACACGCATCTGTCGTGGGACCGCCACGACCCGCATCAAGTATAAGTCTGAGAGAGTGTCATCAGCGACATGTTGTTCCGCTGGTCTCATCAGATAGAAAACATTTTTCACCCATGCGATGGTTGCTATCGCATCGCCTTCCTTCCATCGCTCATGGACAATCTCAACGTTGCCCGCGTTTGGGTCAGTGTCCGTCCCCTCCTCCTCCTGGTGGACGTCCTTTGATCTCATCGACCTCATCGCCTTCCTCGGTTGGTCGTTGATAAGATCATTCCGCGCTCTCCTTAGCTGCGCCTCTGTGATCTTCTCCTTCTTTCCGCTATGCTCTCGCGGAGACTTGGACTGAGTCCCCACCGCGCTTATGCGGTCAGTCTTCTCCTTGCTGTCCACCTCACTCTCCTCCTTCTCAGCTATCGGTGCCCGATAAGCATCGTCTTGGTCTATGCCAGCCTCCTTGTGGATGGGCGGCACCTCTTTGAAATCATCCTTCATCCGTTTTAACGCCTCCTCAACGGATTCATCTTCCAGTAAGAAGGGATCATACTTAATCAGCCTTCTTACATTCACAATTTGCACCTTCCCTCTACCCCTGATCTTGTAATTCAGAGGTCCCGTCTGTTCCATAATCTGATAAGGTCCTTTCCAGTGAGTGAACAGCTTAGAGCTGACTCCCTTCGGGACTTGAGGATGGTACAATAGTACAATATCCCCGACCTGGAACTTGATCTGATCCAAGTACGCTTGTCGCGCCCCTTCAGCATCAGTCTTTCGGCGCTCCGCCTCTCTATGCGCCCTGACTATTTGTTCCGCCTCCATCTTCACTCTCAGTCTCATCCCAAACAACTCATCCGCATCCGCCCAAGTGTCTTTTGGGTGAAGGAGCGAAGTCGGGATATCAGGCTCACGCCCATATACTAACTGATATGGCGAGATTGAGCTCTTCGAGCCTCCTAACGCCGTAGAGGGTAGACAGTTCATTGCAAACGCAAATGATGGTGCTGCCTCGACCCATGCTCTTTGATTCTCCTGCTTCGTGCAATACATCTTTAGCGAGGCTTTGAGGGGTCTGTGTACCCGCTCGATTTTCCCATTTGCTCGCGGGTTATAGGCAGTAACATATTGCCATTTCATCCCGTAATACTTAGATAGTTTGTCGATGACCTCGTTATTAAAGTCCGAGCCTCGATCAGAACATATCTTTCTTGGTACTCCGATCTGTGAGATGATCCTATCGATCAGCGCCTCGGCCGTCGTCTTGCCGGTAACGTCTTTGACAGGGATGATCCACACATAGTTGGTGGCTCTGTCAATAGCCGTAAGGAGGTATTTGTAACCATCCTTCGATTCTGGGAAAGGTCCCACATGATCAATGTGTATAAACTCAAACATCCCCGCATGAAGAGGAAATTCGCCAATCAGGCCGAAATTTGCCTTCAGTGGTGTTTTGTTTATCTTGCACGGGATGCATGCATCCACCGCCTGATCTATCTCCTCCTTCATCTTCTTCCACCAGAATCGCCTCGCTACGAACATATGAGTTCGTTGTCGACCCGGATGCGCCAAAAGTGGGCAATTGTGGGCTGCGACAAATATAAATCGTCTCAGACTCTCCGGTACCCAAAGGGTCCATTTGTCCGGCTGTGACGCATAGCGACCGTGAAGGCCCTTGTACCACAGTAGACCATCTCTCCATCCCATCTCCTTCATCTGATCTGTGATCGCTTTCGTCATCCGTAGCTCATCCGGGTTCTGATATAACTGTATGAGTTCCTTAAACTCCGGATCTTGAGCCTGTTGTTGCCTCCATGCGGTAGGCGAGGCTATATGGATAGTACCATCTTCTAGCCGTATCCCGATTCTTTCCGGGTCATCGTCTAGGTCACTTCTCCGCTCTTGAGGAGGCTCCGCATAAACATCCTGCGTCTCCTCTTCCTCTCTTATGTTCGCCTTCGCATTCTCATATACCTCATAGGACTACTCAGCGTCCTCCTGGGTATGTAGTTCACAACATATCCCGTGATCCGAGCCTTGTGGACTGTACCGTAGACCTGTGCGGTCATATCGGACTCCACTCGCCATCTCCATCGCCTCAATGTGGCTGACCTCATACACCTTGTCAGTGGACAAGTCTTCCATCTCCACCGTGGACACCAACGCCGATACTTCTGAGTTAAACTCTAGCCTAGAGAGGCTATCAGCGACCACATTTCGCTTTCCCGGTAGATGGACCATTGTAAAATCGAAACAAGACAAGAACGCTTGCCACCGCGCCAGCCGTCCAGTCTGTTCATGATTCATCAACCATAACAGGTTATGATGATCAGTTCTGACAGTAAATTGAGGTCCTCCCCACAAATACTCTCTGAGCCTCTTGAGGGCCCACACCACCGCTAACGCCTCTTTTTGCCTTGTGCAATAGTTTCTCTCCGCCTCACACAACTTCCTACTAATAAACATGATTGGGCGTAATTTCTTCTCCTCATCCTCTTGTTGTAATACAGCCCCAATCGCAAACTTAGATGCGTCTGTATCGACTACGAATTGTTTCGTAAAGTCGGGCATCGTTAACACCAGTCCTCCGTCTTTCGGGTCTTTGTAAATGAGATCTTTGAGCGCATGAAACGCTTGCAAAGCCTCTTCGTCCCACTTCTCAAAGTCTCCAAAATCTATCATTTTCTCTACTTTAGCCCGTGTTGCACCCCAATCGGGTATAAACTGGCTATAGTATTGCGCCATCGCAAGGAATGAGTGCAATTCAGTGCGATTCTTCGGTATCGGTCGATTCATAATCTCCTCCCTCTTCTCTTTGGATATCGAGACTCGATTATGGGAGATCTCGTACCCTAAGTATGTCACACTCGTCTTGACAAGTTGACACTTCTTTAGATTGCACTTCAGGCCAAAAGCTCCGATGCGCCTGAATATACCGGACAAATGATCGATATGCTCCTCCATTGTGTTAGAGTATACGATAATGTCATCGATATAGCAAAATGCATATTCTCCCTCCTTCTGTCCCCGCCTTCTCATAAAGCCACCGTCAGACAAATCATTGTACTGACTGCTCAACATCTTCTGCATCGCCTTCTGGAAAAGTCCTGGGGCTTGCTTGAGGCCCATCGGAAGCACTTTCCATTGATATATTTCCATACCCACCACAAACGCCGTCAGCCATCTGGACTTTTCCTCCAGTGGTATCTGCCAGAAGCCATTCTTAAGGTCAATGACCGAATAGAATTTTGCATTCCGCAGTACTCTCCTTCCTTCTTCTAATGTCGGGAGAGGATTTCTCTCTTCCTCCAGCACCTTGTTAACACGAGCATAGTTAACTGTCAGGCGCCATCCTGGCTTCGGCACTATTCTCGGTTGTGAGACTATTGAGGATGTTGATCTCTCAATAAAGTCCTCATTGAGCAGCTGTCTTGCTAGCTCCTCCGCTATCTTCGCCTCATGTATACTAAAATTCGCCCTTCGTGGTGCCGGTGACGGCTCCGCACCCGGTATTTTGTAAATAACCGCAGTGAAATCTTCAGGCTTGACACCACCTGCATGTGGAGGGTCAAAAATTTCCTTGTTCGCCTCTAATTTGGCTTTTAAAAGCTCCTTCTCCTTCTCCGTGCCTACTCCTTCTTCCAATATTTTCCGCGCCGCCTCTTGAAAATCTTCATCAGACATCTGCTTATGCTGCTTGAGGGGTTCTCTGTCCTCCTCCAAGCCTAAGTCCTCTTCCGAGACATCATCTAGGCCCGTCTTTTCATACGTGACCGTGTCCGGCTCATCATCTTTACCGAGCTCCACCAGCATGTCAATGAGTCTCGTGTATTGCAAAGGAGCTTTACGGGTGTAAAAACCATCAAAGCATGTGAATGCTTGCGGTACCAATTTCAACTTGTCGAGGTCTCTGAGCTTCCGCTTGTATGCACTGCTCTGCTCACGAGTTCCCATACGACAAGCCACCACTAGCTGTTGCTTGCAAGAGGGTACCGGTATAGGATGATCAATAAGCCGGTCCCTTATTTCCTGCGCCCATATCGCCTTCGCATTATATGGCAGGATAATAGTATACGGCTTATTATTTTCGAATAAAGTCCGTAAGCATTTCTTCACTTCAGACAGTGAACGCGGCCACGTGGGCTCGTCACCCCAGAAATCAGTAATAAAACTTTTAATAGTTTCTGGTGGAGTATCCGGGATTTGCCCCGTTCTCCTTGGTACAAACTCCTCCCTTTTTTCTTCTCCTACTTTCGCATGGAAACAGTATCCGTTAGTAATATGGACATCTGTTCCTACTCCTTCCGCGAATCTCACCAACGACGGGCTTTGTGCGACACATATAATCTCCTCCTTTCGCTTCTCGATTAAGTCATCAATAGACTTTTTGTCCCAATGGCATGTCGGAACTGTGACAGTGCACACTTGGGATTCCCAATTGTCGGTCCAGGACAGTTCATCCGGTCTTACGACATGGGGGTGAACGTACACCTCAAGTGCCTCATGTGCGATGGCCATCTTTTTGTGATCCGTCGCTAGACTCAGCTCATAAGCCTCATAAGAGTCAGTAGCGTTGAAGGGATCAATATCGTTCTCTTCTCCTCTTTTTACTCCATATATCACTCGCCGTGCGGCGCAATCAATCACAGCCCCATCGTAGCCAATTGGTCATACGATAGTAATATTGACCCGTGGTAACCGGGGACGACATAGAGGTCCATACGGTATACTCGTGCGGATTTCAATTTAAAGGTCAGTGTGATGATTCCCGTGATATCCGTCCGGCTGCTCACTCCTTTGAGAGTGCCCGTTGACTTTTTCATATTTCCGTCCACCCAGTCCCGGTATCGATTAAAAAACTTCCGGCCGACAATATTAATATTCGCCATCGTATCATTACCAACTTTTAATATTGTCTTCAATGTTTCACAATAAAGTTCCGTATAACACAGAGCATCGGGCCTGTGTATATTGGCTGCGAGAACAAGAACTTTACGTTCCAAATTTTGGAGTCTTGTCTCTAAGTTTTTCAACTCCTCCTTCTTCTCCTCCTGCTTCACCTCATTAACATTTTTATTATTCTGCGGTACTGGTGCGTTTACTATTTGAGCGACATTGTCTTGTGGTACTTGAGTACACACATTGTCTTTTTGCTCGCCACCCGCCGCGACCGTAGACATTGAGTTTGTTCGTGGTTGTTTGCTTGGCCGAGGCGATACGTCTGCCATTGGCCTCCTCGCCTCCATCGCAAGTCTCGCTTTCCTATTTGCATCAGTTATCATTGGTAACCGTGATGTATGAACGGGTATGAGACTACCTTGGGGCTGCAGTCTCTGTGTACCCACATCTTTGTATTCAGATTGAGGAAGCGTTGGCCCAGTCTGCACAACAGCATTAGAAAGCACTGTGACTTTAGGGTTAAACTTCACAGTCTTCTCCTTCCTCTCTTCTTCCCCCTCCAATCATTCCACCACCTCGAAACGATTACCTTGAGTAGTGTCCGGGTAGGATGACGTATCGGTCTCCGAGGCAGTGTTGTAGGCCTGAGCTCGACCGAAATTTGGGTTGGAGCTTGCCCACGAGCCTCCTCCTCCTCTGGGTGGGGGGGCTGGAGCTCGAACAGCTCTCCCTCCATAAGGGGTATATCCCCGACCTCCTCCTCTTCCTCTCTGAGGGGTTCCCTGCCACCTCGAGGCTCCTCTCCATGTTCCTCGTCCTCCTCCTCCTCCTCCTCCTCGTCCTCCTGCTCCTGCTCCTCCTTCTCGTCCTCTTTGAGAGGCCTTTAAGTTCTTTTGTCTCTCCCTTTTCTCCTTCTTCTCCTTCATCCTCTTCATGTAGGTATTGCCTCTCGTAACTCCTCATCATCACACATATTGGCATACCAACCTTCGTTCACAGCGGCAATCTGAAGCATATTGAAAAGGCCCGGTTCCTTGCCTTCCGTCCTGCTCAGAAAATTTGCCCTTGCTGTTGGGTTCTGCCTATCATGATTGAAAGAGCAGTCTCTGTTCTCCATCTGTGCCTTACACTGCAAGCCCGCGAACCACCTCCAACATGCGGTCTTCAGGTCTGGCTCTCTCTGTCTCTTCCAACCGGCAACTCTGTTTGTGTACGTGGCTTGTGCGCCAACGGGTACACCGCCTGCCTGTGCCGTATGTGCCTCCGTGAGCGAGTCCATGTTTGAGCATGCACTCATCACTTCTTGAAACAGTGCTGACGGAGCAACGCTTTGAACCGTATTTTCGAACACGTGTGTCTCGAGGAAGTTCTTGGACTTCACTGAGCTAAACGTCGAGCATTGTTGTATGAGCTGAGTAAGCTTACTCGGGTTAACTGTGTGTAACGCCGAAAAGAAATAGAGGATGATCGACTTGCGGCCATAGAATAGCCCATAGA
>WBZZ01005221.1:0-7500 GCA_019918135.1 Paulinella micropora
GCACTGGCAGAGATGTACATGGCGCGCAACTGGAGACAAAGGAAATACTGGCATGATTTTATACGTGGCTGCACAGTGCACGCAATACTTGTAGCATGTATGAATATTACCAGGCAATACAAGAATATGGTAAGAATACGGTTGTGCACGGGATTGGCCTCAATGTGTTTGCTTGTGAATCAGCTAACAATGACTTTGTGTATACACATGTTGTGTATGCATAATATCTCTAGTAATATGCGTCAATTGTCTGTTACGATCTACATGTAATTGTACATTAATAGTATGCTTACGCGCGCTTTATGCACTCATTGTACACTCCATGCATGAAAGATTATTAGCTGCTAGTGTACCGTAGACGGATGTGAAACTCTAGATTAGTCTCTTCCGAGTCTGGTATAGATGCGAAAGCTGTGGCGTAGCTTCGTCCAAAGTGCAGGGCTGACGGAGATAGATAGATCGACCCCCAGGCTGTAGGTGCCAGTGGGTCGAGTCCAACTCCGGGATGCAGTTTACCGTCATGCCCAGGACGGATAGATAGATAGATAGATAGATAGATAGATAGATAGACAGATAGACAGATAGATAGATAGATAGATAGATAGATAGATGGATAGATGGATAGATTGAAAGATTGAAAGACGGATAGATGGATAAATACTTAGAAATATAGATAGATAGATAGATAGATAGATAGATAGATAGATAGGTAGGTAGGTAGATAGGTAGATAAATACATAGATGATGGAAAGATATATGGATAGATAGATAAATAGATAGATAAAGATATATAGGTAGACAGACAGATAGATAGGTAGGTAGGTAGGTAGGTAGGTAGGTCCAAGCTTAGTGCGCCATGACACAAAACGTGAATACTTGAGCTGGCTTTGAAGCGCTTCGTTTCGAAGCAAGACACCATTGTGTTCAATTACTAGTAGCCGCTCGTTTGCGTGTTTACCTACCAGATAGACAGACAGATAGATAGGTAGGTAGGTAGATAGATAGATAGATAAATAGATAGATAGATAGATAGATAGATAGATAGATAGGTAGATAGATAGATAGATAGATATATAGATAGATAGATAGATAGATAGATAGATAGATTGATAGATTGATAGATTGATTGATTGATTGATTGATTGATAAATAGATAAATAAATAGAAAGACAATATATAGATAGATAGATAGATAGATAGATAGATAGATAGGTAGATAGATGGATACATAGATGGATACATAGATAGATAGGTAGGTAGATAGATAGATAGATAGATAGATAGATAGATAGATAGATAGGTAGGTAGATAGATAGGTAGGTAGATAGATAGATAGGTAGATAGATAGATGGATAAATGGATAGATTATAGATAGATGGATGGATGGATGGATGGATGGGATAACATATCGTGGAGCAAGAGCTTTTTTCTTGCTGCGTTAGTCGCCAATCTGGTAGCATCTTCTGTTGATTTTCGACTGCTTCTTGTTTTATGTTCTCTTTCATCTGCTGCTTTATTTAGTTCCATCTTAACTTTAAGTCAGCTCACCCATGCCATATGTTTGCTGAACCTTGCCTGTCGGAAGTAATAGTATGGCCGGCAAGGATTCTGCTTGTGAACCAAGCCTCTGTTGCAAGAACACAATCCGAAACATGTTGCGGTTTGTAAGAGACATTCCCGAAGCGGATGAGTGTTAATATTTCCCTCAAAAAGGGTCAAGGTGTTATCATTACAGAGGCTTTGCTCTGCGAGTTTAAAACATGAACACAGAGAGAGAGAGAGAGAGAAAGAGAGAGAGAGAGAGAGAGAGAGAGAGAGGCAGACAGACAGAAAGCCAGAGATGCATGTTCAAAAAAATTGCGCCTCATAGATATGTAGATAAGTTGTAATGCGTATTCTTGTAACATACGCCAAGGGAGTGACTGAATGCATGTTTACATACGTCCTGCATTTTCATCGCTCATAGATAGACGAATATATATATATTTATCATTATGTATTCACTGTAACTGCATGAATACGTATTTATGTGCGTGAATGTACATGCATAGTTTAGATAAAATGGGCACTGTACAATATAATCATTGTGTATGATCTGTGTATTGCATAAGTAAATATGTAGTAGGCATGTATAGACATATACACTCACGGAAGAGGTATAGGCTGGATTGTATGAACAAGGGTCGAAAAGGCTTGGTTATTTGCGACAAGGATCGAATAGGCTGAATTATTTGCAACAGAGGATGACTGCGGACGCGCTTCGTTCTCGTTGCTGGTGAGGTTATGCACGCCGACGCTTCCAAGGTTTCTAGTTCATTTTTGGGCAGAGTCTTCCGCAAGTGCACTCAAACCTCATTTCGCGCGCTAGGTGGTCTCATGACCGGCAAAGTCTCAAACCATGAGCTGACACGACGGTGGCTTGTTAGAAAGCCCTTGTTGGACGAGGGCCTTGGAAGAGCCATGACCACTCGCATGTGGACCAAATCCTAGCAGCAGCGCTACTTTGTGGCCGTAATGCCCGTGAAGACTTTGTCAAAAGTGGCCTAAAACTCCACAAGCAGTCGACGTGCGACTTAAACAGCAAGGAGAACGAAGCGCATGTAGTCTTGGTTCGTTGTTACTTACCATGTCTTCGACCCTCATCCGTACATGATAATACATGGTACATTTTTGAAAAAAAAAAAAACATAATCAATACGTACGAATACATCCAATCAATTTTGTAAGCTTATGCCTTGACATCATAATATTTTTGTAGGCACATAACTGTTTGTTTGTAATGGTGGACGTCCTCCACGTCTATATTTATTCATATACATAATATACATAAACATATGCATATATATGACTGAAATTCAAGACGTTTGTATACACATGCATTTAGTCACTGCGTATATATGCATGATACTAGATACTTAAAAACACATATACATGAAAGCTTTTTTGTACTTGCACGTGCTCATTCTATAGATGTCTATACAATTCGTATGAATATGCATATTCATACGTACATATATATGCACATTCCATGTTTCATTATAATTAATATTTAATATGTATGTATGTATGCATTCAGTCACTTCACTTGCATAGATATATATTTGTACCCACAGAAAAGCTGTTTGAAGTTTGAACATGCATGTGCTGGATTTGTTCATTGTCTGGATTTGTTCATTGTACATGTGGATACATATCCTCTCTATATATATGATCTACACAGAGTGCGCAAGCCCATGACTGATAGTTATCAGTTGTCGCGAACGAACAGCCAGTTCAAGCGCATCGGTCAGAACAGACTCGTATGAAGTAAAGCTGCATCATAGCTGGTCAGAAAGCCCTTTATGAGAGTCGTCAACGCGACCACTTTAAGAGCAGTAACAAAGAGCATGGATCGAACAAAAAAAAAAACACACTTGAGTCAGTCTTTGAATGTAGTTATCCACAATCCATGCAAGCAAACATGTGTGTTTGCGTGGATGTCCATGCACGTCAAATGCACCATGCAACGCATAGATACCATGAGCGACTTTACCAAGCGTTTCCGCCTCAGCCCTGGCTCATGGCTAGGACCAGGAACTGCATCGTGGCTGATTGGAACCACAAGCTCTCGACTAAAGCTTCCTGGTCAATCTTCCATGAATGCATATGGGGTCTTTGTCATTCAGTGCCGCGAACCATGCCTGCGCTTGGGCCTTGTTCTCGGCTAAGCGGCTTGCTTGGGCATCGACATGCGACAGCCCACATCGAGATGTTGCAGTGACGGAAGCTTCGCTCATAAGACATGGATCAGCGTTTTGCGCACAATGACTGACAAAGAAGGAAGCTTAATCTTCTTTCCATGTATATGTGTAGCAGCTGAGGTTTTGATTTATCATTGTATATGTAGAACGTGACTCATACTTCATATGCAGTATGAATGTGGTTCATGTATAATAATAAATAAATAAATATATATATATATATATATATATATATATATATATATATATATATATATTTTCGTAGATAATGCATATTGGATCTGCATCTGCACATGCATTTAGTCATGGCTTCATATATACTTGGATGTTCATAAATTATATATGCATGCATGCATACATTAAAGAATCTTTTTGTACATGCGTGTTCAATATGTCCAAGTATAAATGTATCTTGTAATTTTTTATGTTACATTATCAAAAGGTGTGACTATATTTGTATCTGTGCATATAGTATTGCATACTCATTATGAAGATAATTTATGCATATTATGAAACATGTGTATAATGCAAACTTCATAATTGCTTGTACTTATTTCTTTTTCATACCCAATACGAAATTCATTCGTGCATATGCACATATACATAATATCAGGGCACTTAGTCAATATGAAATTCATACATGCACTTAGTCATAGACATTCATATACATTGATATATACGATTTATATGTGTGCATACATATAAATGAAATCTTTCTGAGATGCATGCCCTAGATGTCCACATATATCACAAGCGTAATGTTCCATGTACGCGGAAGGCTCATGGTTGTCAGTGGCAACGAAATGACCAGTTGCAACGAACCCCAGTAAAACAACAATAACAGCAGCAGCAGCAACTACAACAACATCGGAATTCCCTTATAGAAAACAGAAAAGGCAACTACGTTAGGAATTGAGGATTGCATGTAGTCTCGAAGGACCTCTCATGTAAACATAGATGTGCGTATTACCTGCGCGCATGTGCGTATTACCTGCGCGCATGTGCGTGCCAGCAGCAGATCCTAGATTTAATTTAGTTAAGCATACTTGTAATGAGCGATTCGGCGAAGGTCTTGGATTCCGTCTCAGTCCAGTGATGCTTATGTCTAGGACCTGCTTGGCGGGTCATGATTGAGCTCTTGATCCAAGCTTGCAAGTGAACCACTTCCATGAGCATTAAGACATCAAGACGCGGCATGTGCTGAGAACGCTGTGTTTGAAGACCTTGTTGCTGATCGCACTCGATAACAACCAAGGAAACTCGCGAATACATTATCGGAGACCTAGATCGCCAAGCCTAGTAGCCAAGACACGAATGAAAGCTGATGTCCAACGAGTGCCTGGGCTAGATACGCATAATGCATTCGCATCAGTCGGAGCATTTGTTATGTACGTGTCCGGGGCTGCGCGGCCGTGTCGCGGCTTCGGCTGCTGCGAGCTAAGCTTTGCTGTTTGCTTTGATGTATGCATTTGGTAGGGGCTGGCTAGGTGGCATGTTTGTGTGTGTGTGTGTGTGCATGTGTGTTGGTGTGTGCATGTGTGTTGGTGTGTGTGTGTGTGTGTGTTTGTGTGTATGTGTATGTGTTGTGTGTATGTGAGGGTGTTGTGTGTACGTGTGTGTTCATGTCGGTGTTTGCGACCAGTACTGAGCTGAGGCCAGAGCGTCCTTGCGAGGACCACCTCACAGAAGGCGTGTATGTGCGTAGGTGTAATGCATGTGCGTGTGTGTGTGTGTGTGTATGTGTGTGTGTGTGTGTTTGTGCGAGTGTGGTGACAAGAGGTCTGTCTTGTACGTGCCACGCTTGTTCTGCCGCTGTGCTGTCTCACCTGCCGTGCTTGCTCTCAGGCCTATCTGAAGCCCACTAACACGGGCAGCGGCGACCGCTTTGGATCTGCGGTAAGTGTGTCTGGGAATACATTGGTCGTTGGCGCTTATTTCGAAGATTCCTGCGCGACGGGAATCAACGGGAACGGGGCGGATAACAGTTGCGGTGACGCGGGAGCAGCGTACGTGTTTGTGCGCAACGAGCAGACCGGCCAGTGGTTCCAGCAGGTGAGAGCCGCAGCAGCGCAGAGCGTTGTGTGAGATGCATGGAGCATGGGTCGTACAGGAGCGCCTGTGAGACACACACTATGTGCACTGGCGGAGATGTACATGGCGCGCAGCTGGAGGCAAAGGAAATACTGGCATGATTTTATACGTGGCTGCACAGTGCACGCAGTGCGTGTAGCATATGTATGAATATTACCAGGAAATACAAGAATATGGTAAGAATACGGTTGTGCACGGGATTGGCTGCATGTGTTCGCTTCTGAATCAGCTAAGAATGACAGTGTGTATGCACATGTTGTGTATGCATAATATCTCTAGTAATATGCGTCAACTGTCTGTTACGATCTACATGGAATTGTACATTAATAGTATGCTTACGCGCGCTCTGTGTACTCATGGTTGTATACTTCATGCATGAAAGGTTATTAGCGGCTAGTGTACCGTGGACGGATGTGAAACTCTAGATTGGTCTCTTCCGGGTCTGGTATAGATGCGAAAGCTGTGGCGTAGCTTCTTCCTAAGTGTTGAATGAGAGCGTTGGTACGAGCTACTGCAGAAAACATCAGATACTTTGATGTGCTAGCAGTCACCAAGTCCTGTAGTGGCTGTTTCCATGGCTGATTGTCTGGAGTGAGGCAGAGAACCCGTCACGAAACTCACATAGCTGCTTACTTGTTGCTCACGTGTTTCGAGCGCGATGAGCAACGACTTCAAGCGCTTGATGCCCGAGCAATCTGGGATGTTCTTTCCCTTGTAGCCTGTGCGCAGCGCTAGAGGCTGCTGGTGAAGTGTCTAAGCTTAGTGCACCAGGACACAGCACGTGAATGCTTGAGCTGGCTGTGAAGTGCTTCTTTTCGAAGCAAGAGACCATTGTGTTCTATGACTAAGAGCCGCTCGTTTGCGTGTTTACCTACCAAGGTATGTGAAAGTGTTATGATGTGGTAGGTAAATTTGTGAGTGCATGGGCACAGAGAGAAAGTGTGAATAAAAAATGGTGTGTAAGCAAACAATATACATGCATACATAAATATTATTGTACATGTAGAATTGCATATATACACATATGGACATGTACAATTTAATTATTACAGACGTACATAAATAATATTATTATAGATTGTGCATGTGGGTGTATGCGTGTTTCTGGTGGTGTTTGTAAGTGATGGTATGTGTGGGTTGCACTCTCGTTCTCTCTCTCTCTCTCTCTCTCTCTCTCTCTCTACATGCAAGATGGACGCATCTGATTGATGTATGTATGGACCAGTAGATTTGGCTTCCTCTCGTTCGAGAATAGCATCGTGCGCACTTGCGATGGATATATATATAGATAGATAGATATATAGATAGATTGATTGATTGATTGATTGATTGATTGATTGATAGGTATGCTTGGTCTATCAGCTCTAGATACAAAGATAGATATATAGATAGATAGATAGATAGATAGATAGATAGATAGATGGATAGATAGATAGATAGATAGATAAGTTGGTAGGTAGGTAGAAAGAACGAAAGAAAGAAAGAAAGAAAGAAAAAGAAAGAAAGAAAGAAAGAAAGATAGATAGATAGATAGATAGATAGATAGGTAGATAGGTAGGTAGATAGATAGATAGATAGATAGATAGATAGGTAAATAGATAGGTGGATAGATGGATAAATGGATAGATTGAACGACGGATAGATGGATGGATACTTAGATATATACATA
>WBZZ01005221.1:10000-20000 GCA_019918135.1 Paulinella micropora
AGAGAGGCAGACAGACAGCCAGAGAAGCCCTTTGTTCTCAAGCGCACGCTTGTCGTTGTTGCTTGGCATGGCCCCACTTTTACTCAGTAAGAGTTTGCTGGTGAGTCGTGGCTCAGGGTTTGACACTAGAACGGAACTAAAGCGTATCGTGTGGAGTCCGTGTTTGTAGGTACTAGCCAAGAGGCTGGTTTACGCGCACAGTATCACATGTGTTTTATTCATATCCTATTCTTGCATATTCAGTAATATGTCTTATCACGTGGCTCCTGGTACGTACGCTGCATAGCTAGGCAAAGTGGTACATGCACGCACGCACGCATACATTCGCGTATACTTCCACGAGAGGTCGTTTGCAAGTCAGGACCAGCAAGGATAATAGTCTCAAGCGCTTTCTTCTGGGTCGGTTCCAGATGCTGTTGCCCGGGGCTTTGTAATGAGCGCGTTCCAGGTGTATGAGAGAAAGGTTTTGCTCAAACCAACGTGCTTGCACCGACTGTTCGTGGCAAGGGATAAACTACGCGAGTGTGCATATTATGTAAATATCACATGTACGATGCCTCCGGTACATATGCACGCAGAGATACAGGAAACTAATGCTTTTGGTGCACGCATGTGCTACAAATTGCGCCTCATAAATATATAGATAAGCTGTAATGCTTATTCTTGTAACATACGCCAAGGGAGTGACTGAATGCATATTTACATACGTCCTGCATATTCATCGTACATAGATAGATGTATAGATAGATGTATGATTGTGTTTTACGGTACCTGTATGATTATGTATTTACAGTACCTGCATGAATATGTATTTTTGTGTGTGTATGCACGTGCATAATATAGATAAAATGTGTAATGTACAATATAATCATGCTATATGATCTATGTTTTACATTTGTAAAGATGTATATTAGATATACATAGACATATACACTAATGGAAAAGGTATGGGCTGGATTGTATGAACAAGGGTCGAAAAGGCTTAGTTTGTTGCAGCAATGGTCGAAAAGACTGAATTACTGCAACCGAGGATGACTGCGGGCGCGCTTCGTTCTCGTTGCTGACGAGGTCGTGCACGCCGACGCCTCCTAGGTTTTAGTTCGTTTTTGGGGCAGAGTCTTACGCAAGTGCATTCAAACCCGATGTCGCGCGCATTGTGGTCTTATGACCGGCAAAGTCTCAAGCCATGGGCTGGCACGACTGTGGCTTGGTCGACGAGGGCATTGGAAGAAGACATGGCTACGCACATTCATTGGGATATAATTCCTAGCAGCAACCTTACTTTGTGACTGTAATGCCCGTGAAGCTTTTGTCAAAACTGACCTATAACTCCACAAGAAGTCGACGTGCGACTTCAACAGCATGGAAAAGGAAGGGCTCCTAGCCTTGGTTCATTGTTACTGACCAAGACTTCGACCCGCATCCATACATGATAATACAGGGTACATTTTTGTATGTATGATGGGCAGTCTTATAATATGAACATATGAACATATATGACTAATATTAATGACGTATGTATACACATGAGTTTACCCACTGCGTACATATGCATGGGTACTACACGTTTGTATACACATGAGAGCATTTTCGTACATGTATGTCCAGCATGTGCTCATTCGTTATCTATTACTATACACCCTGTGTATGAATATAGATATACGTATACACTTATGCATACCAATATATATATATATATATACACGTATATATATATATATATTAATATGTTCCATCTTCCAACTAATACGCATAATATATAAATGCATGAAATCGGTGACTCTGTATGCATGGATTTATATTATTTATATTTATCCTCACAAAAAAGCTGTTTAAAATTTGTGTATGCATGTTTTGGATATGTTGTATATGTTGATGCATATCTTCTCTATCATGGCTGGTCAGAAAGCCCTTGATGAGAGTCGTCAAAGCGGCTTTCAGAGCAGCAACAAAGACCATGGGTCGAGCAAAGAAAAATGCTTGAGCAAGTCTTTGGATGGATATCTATAATTCATGCAACTAAACATGTGTCTCTGCGTGGATGTGCATGCATGTCAAATGCACGGTATTTGACATAGAGCCCATGTGCGATTTTACCTAGCGTTTCCGTCTCAGCCCTGGCTCATGGCTAGGACCAGGAACTGCATCGTAGCTGATAGGTACCAGCAAGCTCTCGACGAAAGCTTTCTGGTCAATCTTCCATGAATGCATATGGGGCCTTTGTCATTCAGTGCCGTGAACCATGCCTTTACGCTTGGACCTTGTTCACATCTCAGCGGCTTGCTTGGGCATCGACATGCGACAGCCCTCATCGAGATGTTGCATTGACGGAAGCTTCGCTCATAAGACATGGATCGGCGTTTAGCGCACAATGACTGGCCAAAAAGGAAGCTTAATCTTCTTTCCACGTATATATGTAGAAGCTGAGGTTTTGATTTATCATTGTATATGAAGAACGTTGCTCATACTTCATATTCAGTATGAATGTGGTTCATGTATAATAATAATAAATATATATATATATATATATATAAATAAATATATATATATATGTATATATATATATATTATATATATATATATATATATATATTCGTAGATAATGCATATTGGATCTGCATCTGTACATGCACTTAGTCATGGCTTCATATACATACATGGATGTTCATAATTATATGTGCATGCATGCATACATTAAAGAAGCTTTTTGTACATCATTTTCAATATGTCCAAGTATAAATGTATCTTGTAATGTTTTATGTTACATTATAAAAAGGTGTGACTATATTTGTATCTATATATATAGTATTACATACTCATTATGAAGGTAATTCATGTATATTATGAAACATGTGTATAATGCAAACTTCATAATTGCTTATACTTATTTCTTTTTCATACCCAATATGAAATTCATTCATGCATATGCACATATACATAATATCAGGGCACTTAGTCAATATGAAATTCATACATGCACTTAGTCATAGACATTCATATACATTGATATATACGATTTATATGCGTACATACATATAAATGAAATCTTTCTGAGATGCATGCCCTAGATGTCCACATATATCACAAGCGTAATGTTCCATGTACGCGGAAGGCTCATGGTTGTCAGTGGCAACGAAATGACCAGTTGCAACGAACCCGAGTAAAACAACAATAACAGCAGCAGCAGCAGCAACAACAACAACGGAATTCCCTTATAGAAAACAGAAAAGGCATCTACGTTAGTCATTGAGGATTGCATGTAGTCTCGAAGGACCTCTCATGTAAACATAGATGTGCGTATTACCTGCGCGCATGTGCGTGCCAGCAGCAGATCCTAGCTTTAATTGAGTTAAGCATACGTGTAATGAGCGATTCGGCGAAGGTCTTGGATTCCGTCTCAGTCCTGTGATGCTTATGTCTAGGACCTGCTTGGCGGGTCATGAGTGAGCTCTCGATGCAAGCTTGCAAGTGAACCATTCCATGAGCATTAAAACATCAAGACGCAGCATGTGCTGAGAGAACGCTGTGTTTGAAGACCTTGATGCTGATCGCACTCGATAACAACCAAGGAAACTCGCGAATACATTATCGGAGATCTATATTCCCAAGCCTAGTAGCTAAGACACGAATGAAAGCGGATGCCCAACGAGTGCCTGGGCTAGATACGCATAATGCATTCGCATCAGTCGGAGCATTTGTTATGTACGTGTCCGGGGCTGCGCGGCCGTGTCGCGGCTTCGGCTGCTGCGAGCTAAGCTTTGCTGTTTGCTTTGATGTATGCATTTGGTAGGGGCTGGCTAGGTGGCATGTTTGTGTGTGTGTGTGTGTATGTGTGTGTTTTGTGTATGTGTGGGTATTGTGTGTATGTGTGTGTTCATGTCGGTGTTTGCGACCATGACTGTGCTGAGACCAGAGCGTCCGTGCGAGGATTACCTCGCAGAAGGCGTGCATGCGCGTAGGTGTATGTATGCATGTGCGTGTAAGTGTTTGTGTGTGTTTGTGTGTGTGTGTGTGCGTGTATGCGTTTGTGCGAGTGTGGTGGCAAGAGGTCTGTCTTGTAAGTGCCGCGCTTGTTATGCCGCTGTGCTTTCTCACCTGCCGTGCTTGCTCCCAGGCCTATCTGAAGCCCACTAATACGGGCAGCTACGACTACTTTGGATGGGATGTAAGTGTGTCTGGGAATACATTGGTCGTTGGCAGTGACGCGGGAGCAGCGTACGTGTTTGTGCGCAACGAGCAGACCGGCCAGTGGTTCCAGCAGGTGAGAGCCGCAGCAGCGCAGAGCGTTGTGTGAGATGCATGGAGCATGGGTCGTACAGGAGCGCCTGTGAGACACACACTATGTGCACTGGCAGAGATGTACATGGCGCGCAGCTGGAGGCAAAGGAAATACTGGCATGATTTTATACGTGGCTGCACAGTGCACGCAGTGCGTGTAGCATATGTATGAATATTACCAGGCAATACAAGAATATGGTAAGAATACGGTTGTGCACGGGATTGGCTGCATGTGTTCGCTTGTGAATCAGCTAAGAATGACAGTGTGTATGCACATGTTGTGTATGCATAATATCTCTAGTAATATGCGTCAACTGTCTGTTACGATCTACATGTAATTGTACATTAATAGTATGCTTACGCGCGCTCTGTGTACTCATGGTTGTATACTTCATGCATGAAAGGTTATTAGCTGCTAGTGTACCGTAGACGGATGTGAAACTCTAGATTGGTCTCTTCCGAGTCTGATATAGATGCGAAAGATGAAGCGAAGCTTCGTCCAAAGTGTTAGATGAGAGCGCTGGTACGAGCTACTGCAGAAAACATCAGATACTTTGATGTGCTAGCAGCCACCAAGTCCTGTAGTGGCTGAAGCCATGGCTGATTGCCTGGACTGAGGCAGAGAACCCGTCACGAAGCTCACATAGCTGCTTACTTGTTGCTCACGTGTTTCAAGTGCGATGAGCAACGACTTCAAGCGCTTGATGCCCGACCAATCTGGGATGTTCTTTCCCTTGTAGCCTGTGCGCAGCGCTAGAGGCTGCTGGTGAAGTGTCTAAGCTTAGTGCACCAGGACAAAGCACGTGAATGCTTGAGCTGGCTGTGAAGTGCTCTTTTTGAAGCAAGAGACCATTGTGTTCCATGACTAGTAACCGCTCGTTTGCGTGTTTACCTACCAAGGTATGTGAAAGTGTTATGTTGTGGTAGGTAAATTAGTGTGGTATGGGCACAGAGAGAAAGTGTGAATAAAAATGATGTGTAAGCAAACAATATACATGCATACATAAATATTAGTGTACATGTAGAATTGCATTTTTACACATATGGACATGTACAATTTAATTATTACAGACGTATATAATATTATTATAGATTGTGCATCTGTGGTTGTTTGTGTGTTTCTGGTGGTGTTTGTAAGTGATGGTATGTGTGGGTTGCACTCTCGTTCTCTCTCTCTCTGTACATGCAAGATGGACGCATCTGATTGATGTATGTATGGACCGGAAGATTTTGCTTCCACTCGTTCGAGAACAGCATCATGCGCACTTGCGATGGATATACAGATAGGTAGATAGATGGATAGATAGATAGATAGATAGATAGATAGATAGATAAATAGATAGATAGGTAGATAGATAGGTAGATAGATAGATAGATAGATAGATAGATAGATAAATAGATAGATAGAGAGATAGATATATAGATAGATTCATAGATAGATGGGTATGTTTGGTCTATCAGCTCTAGATAGATAGATAGATAGATAGATAGATAGATAGATAGATATATAGATAGATAGATAGATAGATAGATAGATAGATAGATAGATAGATAGATATATAGATATATAGATATATAGATAGATGGATAGATAGATGGATAGATAGATAGATAGATAGATAGATAGATAGAAATATAGATAGATAGGTAGATAGGTAGATAGATAGATAGACAGATAGATAGATAGATAGATAACAGACCGACAGGTAGGTAGAAATACAGATAGATAGATAGATAGATAGATAGATAGATAGATAGGTAGATAGATAGATAGATAGATAGACAGATAGATAGATAGATAACAGACCGACAGGTAGGTAGAAATATAGATAGATAGATAGATAGATAGATAGATAGATAGATAGATAGATAGACAGATAGATAGATGGTTAGATGGTTAGATGGACAGATGGATAGATTGAAAGACTTATACATGGATAAATACTTAGATATATACATAGATAGATAGATAGATAAATAGATAGATAGATAGATAGATAGATAGATAGATAGATAGATAGATAGATAGGTAGATGAATAGATAGATTGATGGATAGATATAAAGATAGATAGATAAATAGATAGATATAGATAGACAGATAGATAGGTAGGT
Organism: Paulinella micropora; assembly: GCA_019918135.1. Lineage (NCBI taxonomy): Eukaryota > Cercozoa > Imbricatea > Euglyphida > Paulinellidae > Paulinella > Paulinella micropora. Next base: position 16,392 of record WBZZ01005221.1, read on the forward strand.
GGGTAGATAGATAGATAGATAGATAGATAGATAGATAGATAGATAGATAGATAGATAGATACAGATTAATATGTCTTATCACGTGGCTCCTGGTACGTACGCTGCATAGCTAGGCAAAGTGGTGCATGCACGCACACGCACGCATACATTCGCGTATACTTCCATGAGAGGTCGTTTGCAAGTCAGGACCAGCAATGATAATAATCTCAAGCGCTTTCTTCTGGGCCGGTTCCAGATGCTGTTGCCCGGGGCTTTGTAATGAGCGCGTTCCAGGTGTATGAGAGAAAATTTTGCTCAAACCAAAGTGCTTGCATCAACTATTCATGGCATGGGATAAACTACACGCTTGTGTATATTGTGTATACATCACATGTGCGATGCCTCCGATAGATATGCACGCAGAGATGCAGGAAACTAATGCTCTTTTGGTGCACGCATGTGCTACAAATTGCGCCTCATAGATATATAGATAAGTTGTAATGCTTATTCTTGTAACATACGCCAAGGGAGTGACTGAATGCATGTTTACATACGTCCTGCATATTCATCGCACATAGATAGACGAATATATAGATGTATGATTATGTATTCACGGTAACTGCATGAATACGTATTTATGTGCGTGAATGTACATGCATAGTATATATAAAATGGGCACTGTAAAATATTATCATTGTATATGATCTGTGTATTGCATGTATAGACATATACAATCATGGAAGAGGTATAGGCTGGATTGTATGAACAAGGGTCGAAAAGGCTTGGTTATTTGCGACAAGGGTCGTAAAGGCTTGGTAAAGGCGTATGTATACACATGCATCTAGTCACTGCGTATATATGCATGGATACTAGATACTTGTAAACACATATGCATGAAAGCTTTTTTGTACTTGCATGTGCTCATTCTACAGATGTCTATACATTTCGTATATAAATATTCATATTCCATGTAATATTCATATTCCATGTTTCATTATAATTAATATTTAATATGTATGTATGCATGCATTCAGTCACTTCACTTGCATAGATATATATTTGTACCCACAGAAAAGCTGTTTGAAGTTGGAGCATGCATGTGCTGGATTTGTTCATTCTACATGTGGATGCATATCCTCTCTATATATATGATCTACACAGAGTGCGCAAGCCCATGACTGATAGTTATCAGTTGTCGCGAACGAACAGCCAGTTCAAGCGCATCGGTCAGAACAGACTCGTACGTCGTAAAGCTGCATCATGGCTGGTCAGAAAGCCCTTTATGAGAGTCGTCAAAGCGACCACTTCAAGAGCAGTAACATAGAGCATGGGCCGAGCAGAAAAGCGCTTGAGTCCGTCTTTGGATGTGGTTATCCACAATTCATGCAAGCAAACGTGTGTGTCTGTGTGGATGTGCATATGCATGTCACATACACCATGTAAGGCATAGATACCATGAGCGACTTTACCAAGCGTTTCCGTCTCAGCCCTGGCTCATGGCTAGGACCAGGAACTGCATCGTGGCTGATTGGTACCACAAGCTCTCGACGAAAGCTTCCTGGTCAATCTTCCATGAATGCATATGGGGGCTTTGTCATTCAGTGCCGCGAACCATGCCTTCGCGCTTGGACCTTGTTCTCGGCTTAGCGGCTTGCTTGGGCATCGACATGCGACAGCCCTCATCGAGATGTTGCATTGACGGAAGCTTCGCTCATAAGACATGGACCAGCTTTTTCACACAATGACTGACAAAGAAGGAAGCTTAATCTTCTTTCAACGTATATATGTAGCAGCTGAGGTTTTGATGTATCATTGTATATGTAGAACATTGCTCATACTTTATATTCAGTATGAATGTGGTTCATGTATAATAATAAATTTATATGTATTCGTAGATAATGCATATTGGATCTGCATCTGCACATGCACTTAGTCATGGTTTCATATATATGCATGGATGTGTATAAATTATATATGCATGCATGCATACATCAAAGAAGCTTTTTGAACATCGTTTTCAATATGTCCAAGTATAAATATATCTTGTAATGTTTTATGTAACATTCTCAAAATGTGTGATTATATTTGTAATTATGTATATAGTATTGCATACTCATTATGAAGGTAATTCATGCATATTATGAAACATGTGAATAATACAAACTTTATAATTGCTTGTACTTATATCTGTGTCATACCCAATATGAAATTCATTCATGCATATGCACATATATATATATATATATATATATATATAATATCAGGGCATATTTAATATGCATCGATACATGCACTTAGTCATAGACATTCATATACATTGATATATACGATTTATATGAGTGCATACATATAAATTAAATCTTTCTGAGATGCAACCCCCAGATGTCCACATATATCACAAGCGTAATGTTCCATGTACGCGGAAGGCTCATGGCTATCAGTGGCAACGAAATGACCAGTTGCAACGAACCCGAGTGAAACAACAATAACAGCAGCAACAACAACAACATCGGAATTCCCTTATAGAAAACAGAAAAGGCATCTACGTTAGTCATTGAGGATTGCATGTAGTCCCGAAGGACCTCTCGTGTAAACATAGATGTGCGTATTACCTGCGCGCATGTGCGTGTCAGCAGCAGATCCTAGCTTTAATTTAGTTAAGCATACTTGTAATGAGCGATTCGGCGAAGGTCTTGGATTCCGTCTCAGTCCAGTGATGCTTATGTCCAGGACCTGCTTGGCGGGTCACGAGTGAGCTCTCGATGCAAGTGAACCACTTCCACGAGCATTAAGACATCAAGACGCAGCATGTGCTGAGAACGCTGTGTTTGAAGACCTTGTTGCTGATCGCACTCGATAACAACCAAGGAAACTCGCGAATACATTATCGGAGACCTAGATCGCCAAGTCTAGTAGCCAAGACACGAATGAAAGCTGATGTCCAACGAGTGCCTGGGCTAGATACGCATAATGCATGCGCGTCAGTCGGAGCATTTGTTTTGTACGTGTCCGGGGCTGCGCGGCCGTGTCGCGGCTTCGGCTGCTGCGAGCTAAGCTTTGCTGTTTGCTTTGATGTATGCAGTTGGTAGGGGCTGGCTAGGTGGCATGTTTGTGTGTGTGCATGTGTGTTGGTGTGTGTGTGTGTGTGTGTGTTGTGTGTATATGTGGATGTTGTGTGTATGTGTGTTCATGTCGGTGTTTGCGACCATTACTGAGCTGAGATTAGAGCGTCCGTGTGAGGACCACCTCACAGAAGGCGTGTATGTGCGTACGTGTATGTATGCATGTGCGTTTGTGTGTGTATGTGTGTGTGTGTGTCTGTGTCTGTGTGTGTGTGTGTTTGTGCGAGTGTGGTGGTAAGAGGGCTGTCTTGCACGTGCCGCGCTTGTTCTACCGCTGTGCTGTCTCACCTGCCGTGCTTGCTCTCAGGCCTATCTGAAGCCCACTAACACGGGCAGCGGCGACTACTTTGGACATGCGGTAAGTGTGTCAGGGAATACATTGGTCGTTGGTGCTGATAGAGAAGATTCCTGTGCGACGGGAATCAATGGGAACGAGGCGGATAACACTTGCTATGACGCGGGAGCAGCGTACGTGTTTGTGCGCAACGAGCAGACCGGCCAGTGGTTC
>WBZZ01005221.1:25000-27500 GCA_019918135.1 Paulinella micropora
CGAACGAACAGCCAGTTCAAGCGCATCGGTCAGAACAGACTCGTACGTCGTAAAGCTGCATCATGGCTGGTCAGAAAGCCCTTTATGAGAGTCGTCAACGCGACCACTTCAAGAGCAGTAACATAGAGCATGAGTCGAGCAGAAAAGCGCTTGAGTCTGCCTTTGGATGTAGTTATCCACAATTCATGCAAGCAAACATGTGTGTCTGTGTGGATGTGCATATGCATGTCGCATACACCATGTAAGGCATAGATACCATGAGCGACTTTACCAAGCGTTTCCGCCTCAGCCCTGGCTCATGGCTAGGACCAGGAACTGCATCGCGGCTGATTGGTACCACGAGCTCTCGATAAAAGCTTCCTGGTCAATCTTCTATGAATGCATATGGGGTCTTTGTCATTCAGTGCAGTGAACCATGCCTTCGCGTTTGGACCTTGTTCTCAGCTAAGCGGCTTGCTTGGGCATCGACATGCGACAGCCCTCATCGAGATGTTGCAGTGGCGGAAGCTTCGCTCATAAGACATGGATCAGCGTTTTGCGCACAATGACTGACAAAGAAGGAAGCTTAATCTTCTTTCCACGTATATATGTAGCAGCTGAGGTTTTGATTTATCATTGTATATGTAGAAGGTTGCTCATAGTTCATATTCAGTATGAATGTGGTTCATGTATAATAATATATATATATATATGTATATATATGTATATATATATATATATATATATATATATTCGTAGATAATGCATATTAGATCTGCATCTGCACATGCACTTGGTTATGGCTTCATATATATACATGGATGTTTATAAATTATATATGCATGCATACATACATTAAAGAAGCTTTTTGTACATCGTTTTCAATATGTCCAAGTATAAATATATCTTGTAATGTTTTTATGTTAAATTATCAAAAGGTGTGACTATATTTGTATCTATGTATATAGTATTGCATACTCACTATGAAGGTAATTCATGCATATTATGAAACATGTGTATAATGCAAACTTCATAATTGCTTGTACTTGTATCTGTGTCATACCCAATATGAAATCCATTCATGCATATGCACATATATATAACATCAGGGCATAATCAATATGCATCGATACATGCACTTAGTCATAGACATTCATATACATTGATATATACGATTTATATGCATACATATAAATGAAATCTTTCTGAGATTCATGCCCTAGATGTCCACATATATCACAAGCGTAATGTTCCATGTACGCGGAAGGCTCACGGTTATCAGTGGCAACGAAATGACCAGTTGCAACGAACCCGAGTGAAACAACAATAACAGCAACAACAACAACAACAACAACGGAATTCCCTTATAGAAAAGAGAAAAGGCATCTACGTTAGTCATTGAGGATTGCATGTAGTCCCGAAGGACCTCTCATGTAAACATAGATGTGCGTATTACCTGCGCGCATGTGCGTGCCAGCAGCAGATCCTAGCTTTAATTTAGTTAAGCATACGTGTAATGAGCGATTCTGCGAAGGTCTTGGATTCCGTCTCAGTCCAGTGATGCTTATGTCTAGGACCTGCTTGGCGGGTCATGATTGAGCTCTCGATCCAAGCTTGCAAGTGAACCACTTCCATGAGCATTAAGACATCAAGACGCAGCATGTGCTGAGAACGTGCTGCGCTTGTTCTGCCGCTGTTCTGTCTCACCTGCCGTGTTTGCTCTCAGGCCTATCTGAAGCCCACTAACACGGGCAGCGGCGACAACTTCGGATTTGCGGTAAGTGTGTCTGGAAATACATTCGTTGTTGGCGCTTGGCAAGAAGATCGCTGTGCGACGGGAATCAACGGAAACGGGGCGGATAACGGTTGCGGTGAAGCGGGAGCAGCGTACGTGTTTGTGCGCAACGAGCAGACCGGCCAGTGGTTCCAGCAGGTGAGAGCCGCAGCAACGCAGAGCGTTGTGTGAGATGCATAGAGCATGGGTCGTACAGGAGCACCTGTGAGACACACACTATGTGCACTGGCAGAGATGTACATGGCGCGCAGCTGGAGGCAAAGGAAATACTGGCATGATTTTATACGTGGCTGCACAGTGCATGCAATACTTGTAGCATGTATGAATATTACCAGGCAATACAAGAATACGGTAAGAATACGGTTGTGCACGGGTGGCTGCATGTGTTCGCTTGTGAATCAGCTAACAATGACCTTGTGTATGCACATGTTGTGTATGCATAATATCTCTAGTAATATGCGTCAATTGTCTGTTACGATCTACATGTAATTGTACATTAATAGTATGCTTACGCGCGCTCTGTGTACTCATGGTTGTATACTTCATGCATGAAAGGTTATTAGCTGCTAGTGTACCGTGGACGGATGTGAAACTCTAGATTGGTCTCTTCCGAGTCTGGTATAGATGCGAAAGCTGTGGCGTAGCTTCTTCCTAAGTGTTGAATGAGAACGTTGGTACGAGCTACTGCAGAAAACATCAGATACTTTGATGTGCTAGCAGTCACCA
>WBZZ01005221.1:32500-35000 GCA_019918135.1 Paulinella micropora
TACGCGGAAGGCTCATGGTTATCAGTGGCAATCAAACGACCAGTTGCAACGAACCCGAGTAAAAAAACAAAAATAACAGCAGCAGCAACAACAAAAACAACACCGGAATTCCCTTATAGAAAACAGAAAAGGCATCTACGTTAGTGATTGAGGATTGCATGTAGTCTCGAAGGACCTCTCATGTAAACATAGATGTACGTATTACCTGCGCGCATGTGCGTGCCAGCAGCAGATCCTAGCTTTAATTTAGTTAAGCATACGTGTAATGAGCGATTCGGCGAAGATCTTGGATTCCGTCTCAGTCAAGTGATGCTTATGTTTAGGACCTGCTTGGCGGGTCATGAGTGAGCTTTCGATGCAAGCTTGCAAGTGAACCACTTCCATGAGCATTAAGACATCAAGACGCAGCATGTGCTGAGAACGCTGTGTTTGAAGACCTTGTTGCTGATCGCACTCGATAACAACCAAGGAAACTCGCGAATACATTATCGGACATCTAGGTCGCCAAGCCTAGTAGCCAAGACACGAATGAAAGCTGATGTCCAACGAGTGCCTGGGCTAGATGCGCATAATGCATGCGCATCAGTCGGAGCATTTGTTATGTACGTGTCCGGGGCTGCGCGGCCGTGTCGCGGCTTCGGCTGCTGCGAGCTAAGCTTTGCTGTTTGCTTTGATGTATGCAGTTGGTAGGGGCTGGCTAGGTGGCATGTTTGTGTGTGTGTGTTGGTGTGTGCATGTGTGTTGGTGTGTGTGTATGTGTGTGTGTGTGTATATGTGTGTGTTGTGTGTATGTGTGTGTTCATGTCGGTGTTTGCGACCATTACTGTGCTGAGACCAGAGCGTCCGTGCGAGGACTACCTCGCAGAAGGCGTGTGTGTGCGTAGGTGTATGTATTCATGTGCATGTGTGTTTGTGTGTGTGTGTGTCTGTGTATGTGTATGTGCTTGTGCGAGTGTGGTGGCAAGAGGTCTGTCTTGTACGTGCCGCGCTTGTTCTGTCGCTGTGCTGTCTCACCTGCCGTGCTTGCGCTCAGGCCTATCTGAAGCCCACTAACACGGGCAGCTACGACTACTTTGGACTTGCGGTAAGTGTGTCTGGGAATACATTGGTCGTTGGCGCTTATTACGAAGATTCCTGCGCGACGGGAATCAACGGGAACGAGGCGGATAACAGTTGCGATGGAGCGGGAGCAGTGTACGTGTTTGTGCGCAACGAGCAGACCGGCCAGTGGTTCCAGCAGGTGAGAGCCGCAGCAGCGCAGAGCGTTGTGTGAGATGCATGGAGCATGGGTCGTACAGGAGCGCCTGTGAGACACACAATATGTGCACTGGCAGAGATGTACATGGCGCGCAGCTGGAGGCAAAGGAAATACTGGCATGATTTTATACGTGGCTGCACAGTGCACGCAATACTTGTAGCATGTATGAATATTACCAGGCAATACAAGAATATGGTAAGAATACGGTTGTGCACGGGAGTGGCTGCATGTGTTCGCTTGTGAATCAGCTAACAATGACAATGTGTATACACATGTTGTGTATGTATAATATCTCTAGTAATATGCGTCAATTGTCTGTTATGATCTATATGTAATTGTACATTAATAGTATGCTTACGCGCGCTCTGTGTATTCATGGTTGTGTACTTCATGCATGAAAGGTTATGAGCTGCTAGTGTACCGTAGACGGATGTGAAACTCTAGATTGGTCTCTTCCGAGTCTGGTATAGATGCGAAAGCTGTGGCGTAGCTTCTTCCTAAGTGTTGAACGAGAGCGTTGGTACGAGCTACTGCAAAAAACATCAAATCCTTTGATGGGCTAGCAGTCACCAAGTCCTGTAGTGGCTGAATCCATGGCTGACTGCCTGGAATGAGGCAAAGAACCCGTCACGAAGCTCACATAGCTGCTTACTTGTTGCTCACGTGTTTCGAGTGCGATGAGCAACGACTTCAAGCGCTTGATGCCCGAGCAATCTGGGATGTTCTTTCCCTTGTAGCCCGTGCGCAGCGCTAGAGGCTCCATGTGACGTGTCTAAGCTTAGTGCGCCAGGACACACACGAGAATACTTGAGCTGGCTTTGAAGCGCTTCGTTTCGAAGCAAGAGACCATTGTGTTCAATGACTAAGAGCCGCTCGTTTGCGTGTTTACCTACCAAGGTATGTGAAAGTGTTATGCTGTGGTAGGTAAATTAGTGTGGTATGGGCACAGAGAGAATGTGTGAATAAAAATGATGTGTAAGCAAACAATATACATGCATACATAAATATTAGTGTACATGTAGAATTGCATTTTTACACATATGGACATGTACAATTTAATTATTACAGACGCACATAATATTATTATAGATTGTGCATCTGTGGGTGTATGTGTGTTTCTGGTGGTGTTTGTAAGTGATGGTATGTGTGGGTTGCACTCTCCTTCTCTCTCTCTGTACATGCAAGATGGACGCATCTGATTGATGTATGTATGGACCGGAAGATTTTGCTTCCACTCGTTCG
>WBZZ01005221.1:37500-47500 GCA_019918135.1 Paulinella micropora
ATGACCACTCGCATGTGGACCAAATCCTAGCAGCAGCGCTACTTTGTGGCCGTAATGCCCGTGAAGACTTTGTCAAAAGTGGCCTAAAACTCCACAAGCAGTCGACGTGCGACTTAAACAGCAAGGAGAACGAAGCGCATGTAGTCTTGGTTCGTTGTTACTGACCATGTCTTCGACCCTCATCCATACATGATAATACATGGTACATTTTTGAAAAAAAAAATGCATAATCAATAGTAAGCTTATGCCTTGAAATAATAATATTTTTGTAGGCACATAACTGCTTGTTTGTAATGGTGGACGTCCTCCACATATATTGTGTATTTATTCATATACACAATATGCATAAACATGTGCATATACATGACTAAAATTCAAGACATGTGTATACACATGCATTTAGTCACTGCGTATATATGCATGGATACTAGATACTTGTAAACACATATGCATGAAAGCTTTTTTGTACTTGCACGTGCTCATTCTATAGATGTCTATACAATTCGTATGAATATGCATATTCATACGTACATATATATTCATATTCCATATTTCATTATAATTAATATTTAATATGTATGTATGCATGCATTCAGTCACTTCACTTGCATAGATATATATTTGTACCCACAGAAAAGCTGTTTGAAGTTTGAACATGCATGTGCTGGATTTGTTCATTCTACACGTGGATGCATATCCTCTCTATATATATGATCTACACAGAGTGCGGAAGCCCATGACTGATAGTTATCGGTTGTCGCGAACGTACAGTCAGTTCAAGCGCATTGGTCAGAACAGACTCATATGTTGTAAAGCTGCATCATGGCTGGTCAGAAAGCCCTTTGTGAGAGTCGCCAGAGCGACCACTTCAAGAGCAGTAACATAGAGCATGGGTCGAGCAGAAAAGCGCTTGAGTCCGTCTTTGGATGTAGTTATCCACAATTCATGCAAGCAAACATGTGTGTCTGTGTGGATGTGCATATGCATGTCGCATACACCATGTAAGGCATAGATACCATGAGCGACTTTACCAAGCGTTTCCGCCTCAGCCCTGGCTCATGGCTAGGACCAGGAACTGCATCGTGGCTGATTGGTACCACAAGCTCTCGACGAAAGCTTCCTGGTCAATCTTCCATGAATGCATATGGGGTCTTTGTCATTCAGTGCCGCGAACCATGCCTTCGCGCTTGGACCTTGTTCTCGGCTTAGCGGCTTGCTTGGGCATCGACATGCGACAGCCCTCATCGAGATGTTGCAGTGACGAGAGCTTCGCTCATAAGACATGGATCAGCGTTTTGCGCACAATGACTGACAAAGAAGGAAGCTTAATCTTCTTTCAACGTATATATGTAGCAGCCGAGGTTTTGATTTATCATTGTATATGTAGAACGTTGCTCATACTTTATATTCAGTATGAACGTGGTTCATGTATAATAATGAATATATGTGTATTCGTAGATAATGCATATTGGATCTGCATCTGTACATGCACTTAGTCATGGCTTTATATATATACATGGGTGTTCATAAATTATATATGCATGCGTGCGTGCATTAAATAACCTTTTTGTACTTGCGTGTTCAATATGCCCAAGTATAAATATATCTTGTAATGTTTTATGTTACATTATAAAAAGGTGTGACTATATTTGTATCTATGTATATAGTATTGCATACTCATTATGAAGGTAATTTATGCATATTATGAAACATGTGTATAATGCAAACTTCATAATTGCTTGTACTTATATATTTTTCATACCCAATACGATATTCATTCATGCATATGCACATATATATAATATCAGGGCATATTCAATATGCATCGATACATGCACTTAGTCATAGACATTCATATGCCTTGATATATACGATTTATATGTGTGCATATATATAAATGAAATCTTTCTGGGATGCATGCCCTAGATGTCCATATATATCACAAGCGTAATGTTCCATGTATGCGGAAGGCTCATGGTTATCAGTGGCAACGAAATAACCAGTTGTAACGAACCCGAGTAAAACAGCAATAACAGCAACAACAACAACATCAACAACAACAACAACGGAATTCCCTTATAGAAAACAGAAAAGGCATCTACGTTGGTTATGCAGGATTGCATGTAGTCCCGAAGGACCTCTCATGTAAACATAGATGTGCGTATTACCTGCGCGCACGTGCGTGCCGACAGCAGATCCTAGCTTTGATGTAGTTAAGCATACGTGTAATGAGCGATTCGGCGAAGGTCTTGGATTCCGTCTCGGTCCAGTGTTGCTTATGTCTAGGACTTGCTTGGCGGGTCATGAGTGAGCTCTCGATGCAAGCTTGCAAGTGAACTACTTCCACGAGCATTAAGACATCAAGACGCTTCATGTGCTGAGAACGCTGTGTTTGAAGACCTTGTTGCTGATCGCACGCGATAATAACCAAGGAAACTTGCGAATACATTATCGAAGATCTAGATCGCCAAGCCTAGCCAAGACACGAATGAAAGCTGATGTCCAACGACTGCCTGGGCTAGATACGCATAATGCATGCGCATCAGTCGGAGCATTTGTTATGTACGTGTCCGGGGCTGCGCGGCCGTGTCGCGGCTTCGGCTGCTGCGAGCTAAGCTTTGCTGTTTGCTTTGATGTATGCATTTGGTAGGGGCTGGCTAGGTGGCATGTTTGCGTGTGTATGTGTGTGTGCATGCGTGTTGGTGTGTGTGTGTGTGTGTGTATGTGTGTGTGTGATGTGTATATGTGTGTGTTCATGTCGGTGTTTGCGACCATTACTGTGCTGAGACCACAGCGTCCGTGCGAGGACTACCTCGCAGAAGGCGTGTATGTGCGTAGGTGTATGTATGCATGTGAGTGTGTGTGTGTGTGTGTCTGTGTATGTGTATGTGTTTGTGCGAGTGTGGTGGCAAGAGGTCTGTCTTGTACGTGCCGCGCTTGTTCTGTCGCTGTGCTGTCTCACCTGCCGTGCTTGCGCTCAGGCCTATCTGAAGCCCACTAACACGGGCAGCTACGACTACTTTGGAATTGAGGTAAGTGTGTCTGGGAATACATTGGTCGTTGGTGCTGTTGGAGAAGATTCCTGCGCGACGGGAATCAACGGGAACGGGGCGGATAACAGTTGCGATGGAGAGGGAGCAGCGTACGTCTTTAATATCAGCGCAGAGGTGTTGTCTCTTCTAACCTTGTCAACTCGATTCTTTTTCAATTGTTTTCTTTGGATATTAACGGATTATCTTCTGAGGCGTTTGAACGGAATCGGATAGATAATATCCGCGCTCACATTTATTGTGGGTTCTGTCTTTTGGAAACCGCCTATTACTTGATTTTCTATGTGTAATCTGGGAGCTTGGAGCAGAAAGAAAAAATACAATCGGGGGGAAGGGAAACGGGGGGGGGGGGGGGGGGGGGGGGGGGGGGGGGGGGGGGGGGGGGGGGGGGGGGGGGGGGGGGGGGGGGGGGGGGGGGGGGGGGTTAAAAAACAAACAGCGCTGCTAGTTGAAGTTCAGGCTGCAGGCTCAAAGTTTAGTTTAGCTTTCCGGCGCTGGCTGTTAAACTTATCAGATGCGCACGTGGTGTTGATAGTTGAAGTCCAGGCTGCCAGCATAACTTAGTCCACATTTGGCTTCCTGTGCTGGCTATCGATGACACTGTCACTCCGCAAGCTGAGTTTGATTTCTTCTTACTTTTTTTCATTTTTCTTTCCTGATTTTTTTTTTAATCGCCCCCCCTCCCCCCTCTCAACACACACACACACCACCTTCACTGCTCACATTGTTTTTTTCTTGTGTTCAAGCTCAATGCTTCCATACTACACGATTTAGCGCATCGAATTCGTTTGCCACGATAGCTGCCATTGTTGTTAGCGCACGCGCAGATGAGAGCATCGTAGCTGTTTCCTATGATAGCTATACCCTTCAAAGGAAGATGGCTCGCGCTGTTACAGAGTGTTTAGCAAGACATGAAAAACAAGCACGCATACAGTATGTCTAGTACGTATAACATAGCATGTACAATATGTATAGTGTATATAGCATGTACAGTATGTATAGTACGATTAGTAATAACTATGTATAACAGTATATTATGTAATATGTATAGCATTTCTAGTATGTATAAACATGTATAGCATGTACAGTACGTATAGTATGTTAGTGTGTATAGTATGTATTGCATGTTTGTGTATAGCATGTTATAGCATGGGTGTACAGTACATGTAAAATGTATAACATATGTAGAGATTATGCATGGTTCGGACAGGCTGAAAAAAGCGCTCACGTTCATTGTTTTGCTTGTATATATCACTGAATGAGCCTTCTGATGAGCCATGATGCAGGCTTTGGAAACAAGCAATCATATGCATAGGATAGAAGCGCCCGCGTTTATTCTTTTGTTTTATTCATGGCTGAGACTCTCTATGATATATTCTGGGAAGTGCTTTGATGTGTTGCGCGTGTTGCTGGTTTGGCGCAGGTGGCCTGTCCAGCTTTCAGTGCAGGGGCAGGTCGCTTTTCTCTATTCTTTTCGTCTGTCCTATCATAGCTAACAGGCTGCAAATACATTCCGAATTGACAGTGCAAGTCAGGGCCACATGGTCTGAAACTGGCTCTTGCAGCACATGTTTTAGCATGTCGATCTGTTGGGATTGTATCACACCCTATGAATCTGTTCCCTTCTGTGTTGCCCAGGTGTCCTTAGTGGCTGCACCTGCATCGCGGGCTACCAGGGCCATATTCAAACCTCTGCGTCCTGGCCCTATTATGTTGGTGCCTGCATCAAGCTCGACGAGTGTCTGGCGCGGCCCTGCATGCACGGCAACTGCACAGGTCCGCTTGCGGACATGTGTGTGCACATATACATAAGAGGATATAGCTGTGAGCTGGACTATAGATAATGATTTTCATTCGTCGTGGTTGCTTTTAAAATACTTTTCAAGAGCTTACCACGGACCACGCAACAAGCAGGAACGACGGGAATCACGATAAGCTGCGAAAAGGATTCTGCTTAAAATCGTTGTTTATGTCACTTGATGTGTGGCAATTGTGTAGAACTTGTAGGAAACTACAGCTGCGAATGCGAATCTGGCTGGGCCGGCCGCAACTGCAGCCTGAACATCGATGAATGCGCCCAGAAACCGGTCGGACCCTGTGCAGAGGGCTCTCGTTGCCTGGACACGCCGGGCTCTTTTCTCTGCACAGTGAGCCCCGTCTTCAAGGCGCCGCTGCAGGTGCCCGCTGGGACCAACTTGAGCCGAGTGCCGCCTGGCACCACTTTGCGGTTTGAGGTGACTGCTCGCCTGCGGCTTTGTGTTTCTATATCTCTGCAAGTTACCGGCGTGGAATGGCTGAGTGACTTATTGCGTGTGAAACAGACATTGCCTTGCCCGCTCATATATAAATGGTTCCTAACCTTTTGTAAATCTTGGCCTGCTGTGCGTGTATCCAATGTTGCTGTTCATCAGGCCCTTGCGGATGTTACATAAAAATATGTTCTTGACTATTGACTGCAAGGAAAAGTGATTGCAAACGCGTACTTCTCATTTTATCTTCGTCTGTCCAGAGCCTGCGCCAGGACTTGTAGCCCATCTTGAAATAAAAGTTTCCAAATAAGCTACTACCAAGAACAACAAGAGTTGGTTGAGAACCAAGCATTTGAAGTCACTGTTTATGAATTCAAGCTTAGGATAGAAATGTCTCATTCTCAGATAGATAGATAAATAGGCAGAGATAGATAAACAGGTATATGGATAAACGTGGGCGTGGTCCGTGCAGGTCCAGGGCTCGCTGTGGAAGGTGATGGTCAAGAACGTCAGCTTTGGTCCTGTATCGCGCTCTACTCTGCAGTTTCAATGCGCAAACTTCACTGTAGACGCGGGATCACGCTTGGTGGCGTGTATCCTCCCGTCTAGCTTTACTGGCATGCAACTGCACTTCGCGGTGCGGTCTTGCTTCCCGTTCAACGCCACGGGTGATGGCACGGACCCGGGCTGCCACACCTTCCAGTGGTCCCCCGTGCAGTTGATCCTGCTACCGAAAACCACCCCTTTCCTCTTCGCAGCGCCGCCGCCGCGACTGAGTCCAGGCACTCTGCGTTTGTACCTGACACCGGCACCAGGCAGCACGACTCTGACGCTACCGTCTAATTTGCAATTTCTGGTTACGTTTGAAGGCACCGCATTCACTGGAAACTTAAGCTTGCTCCAGGTGACCTACGGGCCCTGGACCTGCCAGCCAACTTCGGACTCCACTGCAGAACGTGTCGTGTGCCAGACCGAACTATATTCAGCGGGGGCCTACCAATTTGTGGTGACCGTGGATGGCCAGCTTGGGCAGGGAACGGATACCCTGATCGTGCCCCCCGGCGCCACTCTGGAGAGTTTGTCTGGCTGCCGCTTTACCACTGACAAGAGGTCTGCCCTTGTCTGAACGTTAGCCTAAGTCAATCAAAGCTGCCTTTTGCGTGAAATGTATGCCTTTGGGTTTGCTCCTGTGTCTAGTGTCAACGGAAAGCGCTTGCAGGGCACATCGGGCTGCTCTACCGAAGGAGGCACCGTGCTAACACTGCGCGGACAGGACCTCGTGACGGGCGCGCTGGTGCCCCAGATCCTAGTAAACTCCCAGCTCTGCCGCCCTCTGCAGATAGACGGCAAGGCTTTCGAAGCCGGTGGGCTCAACCTGACCCAGTTGCTGACCTGCGAGATGCCGGCGGGCACGGGCGCGGGCGCCGTCAGCATCTTCAACGGAAAGGCCTTCAGCCGGCTCTTCCCGCTGGTGGAGTACGCTGTGCCTTTTATCACCAAGCTGGAGGCACCTGAGTGCATCCAGGCGTCGCCGTTGAGCTTGACCGACTGCCCAAGACAAGGGTCTAGATCTATCGCTCAATGTCTCATTGTGTTGCGCGTGTTTGGCATGCACACGTGTGTTGTGTGTGTTTGGCTGACAGCGTGTGTGTTTGTGTAAGATAGTCTATCAGTCGTGTGTGTAAGTGTGTGTTCATGATCTATTTATTACGTCCTGTCAGATGTCTGCGTATTGTAATCTTTCCAACGCAGGGGCCTATCCTTGAACGCGTGCTGCATTAGTGATTTTTTTTCTTTGCCTTATCGCAATCTTGTGTCCTAAACCTTGATCTTGACGTCATCAACTCATGAGCATACTCTTTACGAGTTTTTCAATTCAGCCACCGCCAAGTCAGAACGACCAGACTTGGCTGATCATGGGATCAATGTGCCTACAGTTGTTTTTCTATTATCAGTAGCTAGCGCGTCTTGAAAATTGAACCGCGCGCTTCAGACCACATTTTTCAGGCGTATGCAGGACGAAATAATAACGCCAAAATTGTGACTTGGTAAGTGGGGACAATTTCTCTTCGAAATCGAAACACAAAACCCATTTGCAAGATTGCTTATTTCACCGCAAGCCAGGCGCCGCGCAGCCTGCCGCACTCTCGATTAGTCTACAGCGTAGCATGAGAGACGATGGACTCGTTCCCTCGTGACCAGCTGTGTACAAATGGTGTATGCGTCTGTGTATGTGTGTGTATGTATGCATGGGGCGAATCAGTAGTAAATGAATTGGTAAAAGAGGGCCTGTTTGTGTGCGTATGTGAGTGAGCCAAAGTGTGTGCGAGAGAGAAAGAAAGGAAGTGAGAGGGAGAGAGAGAGAGAGAGAGAGAGAGAGAGAGAGAGAGAGAGAGAGAGAGGGAGAGAGAGAGAGAGAGAGAGAGAGAGTTATCCCCGTCTCCCAAGCCACGACATGCCACATAAAGCTCTAGATCTGGATCGTGCTGTCGTCCACTGTATTCAGGTTCGACTTGACGATCGTGGGAGTGGCCTTTGGCGCAGAGTCGGCCAGCGTGCTAGTCGGGCGTTGGGAATGCTCTGACGTGCGCCACGGAAACGGGCTTGAGGTTCGTCCACCCGCAGTCTCTAAACCGCTCTCTGTTTCTGTCGCCTTGCTTTCTTTCCTCGCGCACACACATCAGCTCAGAACAGACTCCTGGAGGTCAGTATAAAAATTTTTATATTGCCTACAATCTCACAAATTTTTGCAGCAAGCTGCGAGTCGAACCAAATCGTAACATCAACGAAAGATGATAACAGGCTTGTCAAGTTTCATGGTCTGTGTGCGGATATTGCACTGATATTGATTCTACCCTACACGCCCACGCGTTCGATAAGTAGCGTAATGGTTCAACACACACAACATAGACCAGCACAGCAGTTTGCCAGTGATCTGCACCTGCAGAGGACCTCGTTGAGATCCACGAAGAAAATTAATCACTGATCTCAAGCAGAGTACCCACCAATCATTCATCCTGGCTCTCTGTCATGCACAGTACCTAACAATCATTCATACTGGCTCTCTGTCATGCCTTGTACCGCATATCGGCGTGAGGTCTCATTTAACTCCACACGCTGCAGACGGTAGATCCTTGGTCCGATTATTCCCTGGACATCAGTTTTGTAGCGAAGGACAGCCCCGTTGTTACTTGGATGTGATGTTTTGTGCATATGTGCGCGTGTGCTTAACGAGTGCTCCGTCTGCGTGCTTTGTTAACACTTGCTTCAAGTCCACATTCCGACATCGAAACGTGTATATATATGTATGCGTATGGTATGTAGATAAGTAAACTAGGTAGGTACTAGGGAGGTGCTTCAGATCTATATTCCGACATCGAAAAGTATATATATATATATATATATATATATATATATATATTTATATATGTATGTATGTATGTACGTATGTAGATAGGTAGTACTAGGTGGGTAGGTAGGTAGATGCTCTAAGTCCACATTTCGACATCGAACCCTTGCCTGCGGATGCTTGGATAGGCGCACTCTCGGTTGCAGTGTCGGGTGCCCCCTGGAAGTGGACAGAGCCTGTCTGTGCGTGTCGAGCAACACGATGGCTTTCGCAGGTCTGAGAGCTGCTAGTGTCGTATGTGAGAAGTGACAAGAAGAAGAGTAGGTTAGTTATTGAACACTAGTATTATGAGCTCACAAGTATTCAAGCGCTCGCGACTCCTACGTATCAGGCTTTTCAATGTTATTGGATAAGTGCGACCTGACAAATGCTTGGTTAGAAAGTACATCAAGGATATTTGCAAATGTGCTGTTTCCCCGGTGATGACAATTTCGCATTCACTGCAAACAGGCTGCAGGGGAATTTTCAGTTCTGAGCTACATTCATTGTCGGGCAAGAAGAGAGGACAGAGCGATTGAATTATAGGATATCATCTAGTTATTTATGGTTTTGTATTAACACTTGATACTTACCAATCGTGTGCATCCTTACATGCTTACTGGCATCGTAACTTGAAAGATACATACAGCAACTAGTGTCAATCCATTTGTAAGCTATATATATATATATATATATATATATATATATATATATAATATATATATATATATAGACAGCCACTGGTGTCAATCCATTCGTAACTTATTTACTGACACCTTAAGGCATAGACAGCCACCAGTATCATTGAATCCATTCGTAAGCTATTTACTGACGTTTCAGGACATAGGCAGCCACCAGTGTCAATCCATTCATAAGCTATTTACTGACACCCTGAGGCAGAGACAGCCACCAGCGTCAATCCATTCTTCCTGCTCCAAACTTCTGTCTGAATCGTTGTATAGCCAAGGCGAGCCCGGGTTTGTTTCAACTAAGGAGTGCGAGCCACCTTTTCACCTGCCGTCCGACAGTTTGGAGTGCGCAGTCTGTCCCCCCGGTACCGAGGCCCCCGCTGTAGGCTCCCGCAGCTGCAAGCCCTGCCCAGAAAACACTTGGCGCAACCAGCCCAATCAGATGCAGTGCGAGGTGTGTCAGCTGGGCAAGATCTCTGCCGATGGCTTGTCTTGCATATGTCCTGCCAAACTCTTTGAGTCACGCGGCCCGGGGCTGCTTTGCTTACCTTGTTTGGCGGGGGCGATCTGCGAGCATCCTGGCACCAACGCCTCCAACATGCTGGCCAGGTATGTAACTGACGC
>WBZZ01005221.1:70000-85000 GCA_019918135.1 Paulinella micropora
GCGTGCGTTGGGGGGGGGGGGGGGGGGTTAACATAGTGTAGCCTGTTGGAAACGCGCCAATAATGAGTGAGTGGCACAGAAGGTGCTGTACGCTGAACGGTTAACGGGTTTCAATACTTTTCTGGCAGAACAGCATAACTTCATTGGCGTGTAGGCATTCATGCCATATGCCCTTTCATAATCATGCCAATTAACGATAATAATGATAATAATAATAATAATAACAATAATAATAATAATAATAATAATAATAATAATAGTGCTTCTCTGTCAATGGCTGATGCATTTCTGCACATGCGCCTCCATCGTCTCACCCTTGAGGGGAGTACGAAGAATTGACGATAAGCTCTAATGACACCCCCGCAAGGGCAGTTCCAACACTTCCAGACGGGCCGGTATGTTCAATGAAAATACTGGTCCAGAAATAGACCGGTATGTTCAATGAAAATACTGGTGGCACCGACGGGAATCGAACTGGCGACAGGGCCCAGATGGTAGAACTTGACCACTGGGCTATCACGGTGTCCATCCACTGGGCTATCACGGTGTCCATAATAATAATAATAATAATAATAGTAATAATAATAATAAATTATATCCGCATCAACATCGAGTCTGGTGCTAGCCACTCTGCAAATATGACCGCCCAACTCCTGCTAACCATGATTTATTCCGACTAGGGTGTAAAAAATATGATGCCAAACAACAAGGAATTTTGGCATTCAGGACACTGCCCTAACACAAATATTTGCGTGAATTCCAAAAAAATCAAATCAGCATCAACATCGAGTCTGGGGCTAGCCACCCTGCAAATATGAACTCCCAGCTCTTCGTTCCCACAAACCATGAATTATTTCGATCGGGGTGCGGAATGCTGGGGATGGGTGGGTAGGTGGGTGGGGGTACACAATTTCCATTTTCCCCCTCCCCCAAAGCCTTCACTCCCTACTCCCGACACCTTGCAGAGATAATGATAATAATAATAATAATAATAATAATAATAATAATAATAATAATAATAATAATAATAATAGTAATAATAATAATGATGATGATGATGATAATAATAACAATAATAATAATAATAATAATAATAATAATAATAATAATATTATATATTATTATTATATATTATTATTATTATTATTATTATTATTATTATTATTATTATTATTATTGTTATTATTATTATTATTTAATAATGATAATAGTGTATCTCCTGCCAATTGCTGAGCCAAAAGGCCATGTGCATCCAGTCCTCCATTCCATAAGGAAAGTCTCCACACCAATCGGTGGAATAAAGGAAGTGACGGCATAGAACATTACTCTAGGAGCTTTATACCAATCAGCCCATGGAAAGGACCGATGGCCTATGTACTCCCTAAATAATGATAATAATAATAATAATAATAATAATAATAATAATAATAATAATATTATTATTTATTATTATTATTGTTATTATTATTAATATTATTATTATTATTATTATTATACCAAAAATAACAATAATAATAATGGCAATATTAATAAGATTATCATCAATCTCTAGTGATCCGGGTGCATTGTAGACGTTAGATTCTGGACAGCTACTACCATGCATTAGTACAACGATGTCTCACCAGGCCTTGCTCAGGCTCGTTCTACACCCGAAATTCCGGGTTTCGGGTGCAATAGTGCCACCTCAGACCAGGGTTTTCAGGGCAAAAACCCGAAAAGGGATACCCGAAACCCGAATTTTTGGGTGGTGTAGAACGAACCTAATATGGCACACATTCACGAGCTCTTTTAGGTCCCCAGCAAAACCTGATGACTTGTGCTACCAGCCACACAAATTTCATCAAGTGAAATTGGCGCCGCCAGCCACCAGACAACGTTGGTAGCCATGCTATGGCCTCCACTAAACCAGTTCGGATATACAGAAAATGCACCGAACACGCTGCATACCAGCCTACACTTGGCACAGCGCTAGCGCTGGGTTCGGTCCGACGCGCATACCGGATGGGAGGATTTTTCCGGGTTTAATTTGGGGGGGGGGGGGGGGGGGGGGGGGGGGGGGGGGGGGGGGGGGGGGGGGGGGGGGATCATTTATTGTCAGTAGTATCATGGACGTGTGTGCTGTAGGTGTTACCTTTTGGAGTTCAGGTGCTGGTTTCGCTCTTGGTCCTTGGTCCGATCTGTCGCGCACTCTTCTTGTTCTCGCGCGCGAAATTCGAGAGCTGGCGACTCACGCGCTTGGATACAGATCCAGCTTCTCCCCGCGGCTCAGCGCTGGATGTGCTGTATTCTGTGACGAACCTCGCTGCATTGGCTGGCCCTAGCTTTCTCTGGAAGAAAAGCTCCGCATCTGCAGCGAAGGTTGCTGCAGAGGGTGATGTGGAGATCCACACTAGTCCTGCGAGGCGGGACAAGTCAGGTGCAAGAGAAAGCAAGGAAGAAAGCGCTCACGAGCAGCCCCTAGGCCAGAGCGTTGCTGATCCTTATGGCGAGATCCTTGCTCAGGTTGACGATAGATACAGAGATAGATAGATAGATAGATAGATAGATAGATAGATAGATAGATAGATAGATAGATAGATAGATAGATAGATAGGTAGGTAGGTAGGTAGATAGATAGATAGATAGATAGATAGATAGATAGATAGATAGATTACTATTACTATTATTATTATTATTATTATCATTATTATTATTACTGTTATTACTATTATTATTATTATTATTATTATTATTATTATTATTATTATTATTATTATTATTATTATTGTTATTATTATCATAAGTATTATTATTCCTAAAAGGTGTTGGGAGTAGGAGTAGGGGGGTTTGGAGGAAGGGCAACATAAAAATTGTGTATTCTCCCCCCCCCCCCCCCCACACACACACACACACACACCCCGGATGTTCCCACCCCTGTCGGAATGAATCATGGTTTGTGGTACTCAGGAGGAGCACTAGTTGGGAGCTCTTTTTTGCAGGAATGGCTAGAGTAGCCCAAGTCTATCTATTTATCTATCTATCTATCTATCTATCTATCTATCTATCTATCAAAAGGCAAGTCTATTGTCATAACCGAGGAGCCTAGTAAACCTATCTATCTATCTATCTATTATCGATCTATTTATATGAATATCTATCTATCTATCTATCTATCTATCTATCTGTCTATCTATCTCTCTACCCATCTATCTATCCATCATGGTTCATGGTGCTTCTAAATACGACTAAAGAACCTCTCATGTATGTATGTGTTTATGTATGTATGTATGTATGTATGTATGTATGTATGCATGTATGCATGTATATACGGTGGCAGGACAATACGAAAGACGCGGTGCTTGTACAAAACGACTAAAGAACCTCTTATGTATTTATGCGTATGCGTGCATATGCGGTGGCAGGACGATGCAGAAGATGCGGTGCCTCTTTATGAGCCCCAAACCGACGAGCAGGACGAGTGGTCTCGCAACCAGCCCCGAAACGTCGAGTGTACGCTACCTATCTACCTATCTATCTATCTATCTATCTATCTTTATCTTTGCCGGACTGTAAATTGGTTGTTTGCTATCTATCTATCTATCTATCTATCTAGCTAGCTAGCTAGCTATCTATCTATCTATCCATATATCTATCTATCTATCTATCTACCTATCTGTCTGTCCATTTATAGCTATCTATCTACCTGTCTATCTATCTATCTATCTAGTTGTCTATCTATATGTCTGTCTGTCCACCTATCTATCTATCTATCTGTCTGTCCGTCCGTCTACTTATCTTTAAATCTACCGGCCTGCTCTCTTGCTTGTTTGTCTTTGCATGTATGTATGCAGTCGCATCGATGCAGTAAATGTGCCTGTGTGTGTATGCATGCATATGCATAATAATATGGGTATTGTATATTCATAATGCGACGAAATATACATTTATTGCATCGCATATGTGGAGGAGCGTATATATTACATTCCAGAAGCAAAGCAGGGCCATGTGTTGATACCTTGATTGGTCGTCTTAAAGCTTGCACTCGTAAGAGTCCAACAAATGCAGCAGTGCCACAGTCATGCTATGCAGCAATTGCAAGCGGGAAAGCCCCAAATATCGCTTCCTTAACCTTAAGCATATAAAAATGAATGTTTCACCGTCCGCTTTCCTCTCTCTCTCTCTCTCTCTCTCTCTCTCTTTCTTTCTTTCTCTCTTTCTCTCTCTCTCTCTCTCAAAACATAGTCGATATCTACGCATCTACCAGACTTATCTTTCCTTCTTCTTTTTGTGGTAGCCGCCAGCTCTACTAATGAACAAGGAGGCTAAGCAGCCTCACCAGCGACAGCGAGGGATGTTAACATTCCACGCGCACCCACCTTGTGTGAGCACAAAATTTGGTGCAACCGACAGGAACGGGCTGATTGCACCTTTTGCTTCTTCTCATTTTCGCTTGGATATGTTCGTTTTGTTGCTATTACTTCACAATCAGGTATAATCCTTAGTAGTAATTCCATATTTTTAACATCAATGTTTTACACTTTTTTCAAGTTTATTCCAGCTATATTTTTTACCTAATAACTAAGGTGCGATGCAAAACGGTCGCAACTTCAAGCTGCAAAGATCAATTCAACAGAGAGTCTGTTTGTCAGTGTCTTCTGTTGAATCGGACTCTACCTGCTCCCTGCGGGATAGATGGATGAGTGGTGTGGTGAATGGGGGATAGATGGATGAGTAGTGTGGTCAATGTTTTAAAAAAATTTCAAGTTCATTCCAGCTGTCTTCTTTTAGCTAATAACTAAGGTGCGATGCAAAACGGTCGCAACTTCAAGCTGCAAAGATCAATTCAACACAGAGGCTGTTTGTCAGCGTCTTCTGTTGCATTGAACTCTACCTGCTCCCTGCAGGGTAGATGGATGAGTGGTGTGGTAAATGGGGGATAGATGGATGAGTGCTGTGGTCAATGGGTGCGTTCTAGACGGAGAGAAAGAAAAAAAGAAAGAAAGAAAGAAAGAAAGATGAGTAGTGTGGTAAATGGGTGTGTTCTGAATGGAGAAAAAGAAAGAAAGAACAAGAAAGATCAAGAAAGAAAGAAAGAAAGAAAGATGAGTGGTGTGGTGAATGGGTGCGTTCTTGACGGAGAAAAAGAAAGAAAGAAGAAAGAAAGAAAGAAAGAAAGAAAACGAAACGAAACGAAACGAAAGAAAGAGAGAAAGAAAGAAAGAAAGAAAGAAAGCAAGAAAGAAAGAGGGAGAGAAAGAAAGCGGGAAGGAAGAGGAAGGAAGGAAGAAAGAAAGAATAAATGGAGGGAGGTACGGAGCGAGGGAGGAAGGGACGAAGCATCGGAAAGGAAGCAAGGAGGGAAGGAGGAAACAAAGAAAGGAAAGAGAGAGAAGACAAGATAAGAGAAGATAAGGGAAGAGAAGAGAAGAGAAGAGAGGAGAAGAGTGAAGGAGGAAAAGCAGGCTACGACCCACCGTAGTTGGTAACATTTACCAGTCCCGACCCACGTTCAAGATTTGGCAGTCGATGACGTCTTCCAACACCATCCGCTTTTCGCGACTGCCAACAGCATGTGACTTTACCCGGAGGCAGGTGCGAGTCGGCACTCTCATTGATAATAATGTTCACCCTCTTTAGAGCTAATCATCTTAGTCGAGGCCATCCTCAAATTGATCCAGATACAGTACCCCGAAGGAATTTTTAGTCATGCATTCCGACGCCTAGCAATGAAAGACCTACTGTGGCTAAGTATCGAGGAATACGTGGCAGCCGCCACCCGCGACATGCCGCCCTGAGACTCAACCTCTTTCTACGAATAGTGGCGGTGGATCACACGAACGCCACTTCCTCCCGAACTGCGCAGCCAATCCATATGAGCCAAGCATCCGCACAGTCTTGTAGTATTATCGAGTAGTCGGTATGTTTCTCAGCATCCTTTCCCAACCTCGCGCCAAGTACGTGCATGGCCCCGGCTGACTACCGGAGCCACTGATACTAAGCTTCCCGTGCTTTGGATTCTGATGATTCATTATATTAACCATCCTGATTTCGTCATGTTCTTTTCTCTTATTAATACTAGAGATTGGTGTGGTTTAGTTGTTAATGTTACGTCCTTATTAATAAGTATTTAGCGGTTTTGACGTAATCACTTTAGTCTGTTGCACTGCTCTGCCACTTTTCCATGTTTCTCTGTTTTCTCTGGGCGCATTAACGTCATTGCAAATTTCCTCACTTTTTGAGAAAAGCAACGGTATCAGAAGGACGAGTCTGCGTTGCCAACAATGATACGGAAATACGGAAACCAAGAGATAGGACTGAAAGCGAAATTCAGAATTTGCCAATTATCAATTTCAATTTGAGCAAGAGGGGGAGCGAGGACGCGACTGTACTGATTGCGTCAGTGATCTTAAATCCTCTATATTCTTCTAAATAAAAAAGTAGTTAAGGAGGGAAGACGCAGGATATGGTAACCGGTATATGTGCCGTTGACTAATATAATATTACTGAGTAATGATGATGTCACCAGCCCTGGTCACGACTCTGTCATTACAAAAGGCATTCGAGTAAAGATAAAGATTGCTTGAAAAAAAGCCTGAGAGATTTAGAAAGAAAATTTTTTAAAAAAGACAGAAAGGAAGAAAGAAAGAGAGAAAAGTTAATATATAGAAAAAGTAATTATTACTCCGCTTTTTCAAACTTTCAGATCAACTCAACCTGTAGTATATATTATATAATATCAAACATTTGCCTCCCCCCCCCCCCCCCACCCCTTCCCCCCCCCCCCCCTTCAGGCTACTCTTCTGATTAATACCGTTGTGTCCTTTTTCAAGGTAAAGCAAGTCTATGGCCGCGGTGAATGATAGTTTGTTGAGAAGTAGTGTGTTGTGCGGTGTGTCAAGAAACACAATATTTGATTGCAATTGCAACAACACAAGCCAAACTTCCCAAGTATTACAACTTCGAGTTTCGACCACTCCAACACTCGACGTTGACTAGCTGTTTGTTTTGCTGTTTCAATCAAATGCATTGACGATTGAAGTTTCATTGACGATCTAGTCTATAGCGAGTACGAAATAATTATTACGTAACTTTCATAAACGAAGTGACTGCTCTGCTTAGTATTTACTCACCACTATGATTTCATCTCTCACAGACTGTCAGAACTCAATGCAGCCATAGTGTTCTTTAGCATCTACTTGAAGAGTTCGTTGTACTCAACCGTCTGAAGATATGTATACAAACTCTTAGCAGGATTTTGAATTTTTTATATAATGAACCGTCACTTGAAACTTATCATGATGAATCGGACTGCCGGTATTATCTTAATATCCACCCGCTGGCCTGCATGAGTAATAATGATTGATTATATAGTAGAATAATTTGTACTTAGAGTTCTACCACTATTTCGTGCGCAGTTACACTTCATGTACTGAACTGAGTAACGTGCTACAAACTTCAAGTTAGAAGCGTGTGCAAACCCTTTCGAAATTTTCGAGTCTCCCGGTAGTATCATCTAATGATCTACTGCTTCGAATTATCCACTGTTGCAAAAAATCAGTGACATCTGTTATTAATGCTACTTTTCAATTCCCAATATACTGGGGGAACTCAAAATTGACTGAGTTCAAGGATTTCAATAACTACTTTTACTAAACATTTGCGGAAGGCGCCCCCCCCCTCTCCACATCTTAAAGCTATAAAAAAATAAATACATGACATGCCTCCACTAAGCCCTCCTCTCTTCTCCCTTGTTGAGACTTTTTAAATTTCATTTTTTAAATACTTTCTTGGCTTCTTCCCTGCCCCTTCCCTCTCTCACTCACTGCGTGCTAAAGGAGGGTTCAGGGGGCCTTGCCTTTCTGTCTCAGAGTGCGCCGCCTCATTGGAGAAGTCACTCGTCGTATGACTTAGACGGAGTTTGTAGTCGAGACAAGGCCCGGGGGGGGGGGGGGGGGGGGCGCTTCCCCCCCCTTTTCTTCTTCCTCCTCTCCCCCTGAGCCCCCTGAGCCCGGGGGGCTCAAAGCACAGGGCAAGGGAGGCAGAAGCCAACCTAAGGGTGGTGTCGCGGTGTACTCGCTACTGTAAGCCCAGAGGGTAGTGATGGTCACTTAGAAGTTAGTGATGATCACTTAATGCATAGCATGTCAAGATAAGTAGGATCTTTCTCTCTCTCTCTCTCTCTCTCTCTCTCTCTCCTTTTGTGTTATTTTCCCGTTTAGGAAAACTCACATCTCACGGAACTAGAAATTGAGGGAGCATTGTATGATGAGCATTTGGAAATGACGGAGCAGGCTTTCAGAGAGCGACTAGAACAGTGGGCATTGAAGACAAAGATTTAGTGACAGGTGCTACATCTTATCACCCTGTATGTGCTTTACCAAATGCTTGCTGTGCTGCTAGTGCAGAAATACACCTTGCAGTCTGTACGGGTGTACGGGGAGTCCACCCGGAGCTGCATATCGTGGTACTGGCAGCAGGCGGCGAGTTCGAATACGGGGATCCAGGACTGTGCGTTTACGGCTTCGAAGATGAGTTTGTCGGTTACGATCATGTGATTGTGCAGATATACCAGCACAGCAAGTGGTCCATGCAGAACGGGCAAAAATTGAAGGGTGTTTGGCCTTTTAACAAAAAAGCCAAGGACAACGGCTTAAGTGGAGAAGTGGTTTATAGTTGGCCTGGCTGGGACGCCCACACGAAGCCAAAATATTTAAAAATGACCAAACAACAGCTCCAAGATTTTGTACTGGCAGCATCTGCAACGGCAAGACCATGTGTAGTTAGTAATCCAAAGGAAAGAATGAAGACGGTCGCAACACAACGTGTCAAGCCCCCGAAGAGTGAAAGTAAAAAACCTAGTCATGTCTACGTTGACCTAGTAAATGACAAAGAAAATGATACAAACGTTCCAACAGTTCTAACAGGAACGAAACGAAGCGGTAAGCCAAGTACAAAGCGGGCAGAAATGATCGCCAGGGCAGGTTGACAGGTTGGTAGCACTTTCTTTGTCACTACGTATGTAAAGTAAAACATGACTAGGTTTTTTGCGTTAATTTCGGCTATCAGGAAGTCAGTAAGAATGTAGTAGTGATCATCACTAATAATGTAGTGGTGAGTACTATGACTGTAGTGACTGTCACTTAACTAATTATTGTGGCGATGGCTCACTACTACTGAAGTCACTGTTACCAGCCAAGTATAGTGATGAGCACTAAATAACTGTAGTTCCCATCACTTCCAAGAGTAGTGACGGGCACTACAGGTGTTTAGTGGTCATCACTAACAACAGGTAGTGACAAGCACTACATATTTAGTGATCATCACTAACAACAGTTAGTCATGAGCACTACATTGTGTAGTGCTCATCACTACTGGTGTAGTGCTCATCACTACATACTGTTAGTGATGATCACTATGCAACAGGTAGTGATGAGCACTACATTTGTAGTGCTCATCACTACATACTGTTAGTGATGAGCACTATGCAACAGTTAGTGATGAGCACTACATTTGTATAGTGATCGTCACTAACAGTATGGTAGTGATGAGCACTACACTAGTAGTGATGAGCACTACATTTGTAGTGATCATCACTACATACTGTTAGTGATGATCACTATGCAATAGGTAGTGATGAGCACTACATTTGTATAGTGATCATCACTAACAGTATGTAGTGATCAGCACTACACTAGTAGTGATGAGCACTACATTTGTAGTGATCATCACTAACAGGATGTAGTGATGAGCACTACGGTGGTGTAGTGACCATCACTACCTTTTGTTAGTGATGGGCACTACGAAAATGTAGTAATCATCACTACAAACTTTTTGTTTGAACTAATTTTTTAAGTGATCAGCACTATCTTTTGTAGTGATCGGCACTACGTTTCGTCGATTTATTAAAATTTTTACCGTTAAGTGACGAGCACTCAATTCATAAGTGATGGGCACTACTTTTGTAGTGACGATCACTAGAGACACCGGCAAAGATACATTCAAAAACTGTTGCTAGTGATGGTCACTACTTTTTCAGTGATTATCACTAGCTTTTTACCGATGCATAATTCAAAAATTGTAGTGATCATCACTACTTATTTTTAGTGACCATCACTTTTTTATTTTTATTTTTTCAAAAATCGAGTTCTAGCAGTGCTTGCTAGTGACGGTCACTAAATATGTAGTGATGGGCACTAACTTTTTAGTGATCATCAGTAGTCGACCGTTACATCCGGAAACACTTCCATTTTGAGGTAGTGATCATCACTACGTCGTTTAGTGATGAGGGAGAATCTAGGGGATGCCGTAGTGATATCACTACATTTGTTGAATTAAGGACAATGGAGGCGTAGTGATGATCACTACCTCAAAATTTTCCTTATTGTAGTGATGATCACTACGTTTTTTTAGTGATGTATCACTAACTTTTTGTAGTGATCATCACTACAAAAAGTTAGTGATGGTATTCCGTACTTGTAGTGATTTGCCATAGCCGACGGGGCATTCCCTGCTTCTGTTTCGTTTTCTCCCGAGTTATTAGACACTGGTACGATATCAAAACTATGCTTCTTTCGTCCCCGCTTTACGCTTGCTTCTTTACTTTTGCCTTCCCCCTCTTTTTCTACCTGTTGTTGGCATCTGCCCCTGCCAGGTTGTGCTTCCTTTCGTCCAGACCAGACAAAATCTTGAAAATAAGTTCGCGCCAGAATTAGGAGATGCGATTGTCCAAGATCTAGTTGCTCACTATAAACTAATTCATCAAGTAGCCCATATTTGCGGCCTGCCTCAGAACGTGCTGGTCTCAGAGCCTTAAGTTTATGTTTCTTGTCCGTCCACGTATCCAACTGCTTGACTGAAACGACAAGCTCTTCCTCACCCAAAAATTCATCTTACGCCTCAACTATGCAATTGCTTTCTTTACCATCATATTCCACACGCAATGACAGCCCTGGGCGCACACCCTCCAGTCGCGGTACTCGATAAAACTACTACCACACATGCAAGTACAATTAGTAGCGCATTTCGGATGCATCACACTTCAAACTTGACATACTAGTCAAATTTTTATTATTTCAGTCTTTTCCAACACACCAGAATAAATTTTTCCGAACCTGAACTACATTCAATTGTCAAACGCGGTCTGTATCTATGCAAAGTGACTCCTGCCTGTTCAAGCATCGAAAATGCAAGCCTATGCCCTTGAGGTCGCTTGCTCTCATCTGCTACCAGGACATATATTTGATCTGTGGATGTGCGTATGAAATCCAACACTATTTCCTTGTGCCCTGCCTGCCAAGCTGTCCAGAATAGAAACACCACCACGTTGCCGTGCCATCTGTATTTTTTGAAGTAACGCTCCAAATCAACAGTGTTCTGTACTCTAGCATTCCACCACACCACAGGATCTTGTTTGAGTCCACAACTCTGCATGTCCAATTTCCTGGCGAACAACACTACCCTTGCCCACTTTCAACTTCCATTCCCTAGAACAATCGTTTTACTCCAAACCCGTCACGCGTCCATATCCAAAAACCATGGCTGCGAGAAGAACGTTCCCGACTCCACAACCTATGTCCCAAAACATGTAATCTGCCCTTTCGAAATACGGTACCGCATTCACTGCTGATAATACTACTGTCATGCTTAGAGTTCCTCCTATTCCCTTCTCAGCAATGTGTAGGAGGTCGACACTGTTTTCGAATGCACCATGAATCGCCAAGACAGCAGACACAGCCCAATTTCTTGGGTCAGGTTGTGCCATGAACAGAGGGCATAACGCGTTGCAAGCTCTACACTTTGACTGCGTAAAGAAATTTACACTATCGCAACCTGTCACCTCACACCTCCAGGGCGGCAGCCTTTTTACCAATGTTGTTGACATCGCCTACCACCAGGTAGGCATGCAAACAACTTTGCGGACTAGTGTACATGTGCACATCGATTGTAGAAAAAAAGGCCAAGAATTACCTTTAAAAAACCAAGGTAAGCCTTAGAAAGTCAAGGTATACCTTGAAACGTCAGGGTGTACCTTGAAAGGTCAGGGTATACCTTGAAATGTCAGGGTATACCTTGAAAAGTCAGGATATGCATTGAACTTTGCAGAGGAGAGAGAGACACCACAGAAGTATACATTTTTTTATGTGATTGTACAGTTCCAAACCAGGGATCCTATTTCCTGTCCGATATTCCGCATCCACTGTAAGCACTCATTGCCGTAGTGAATGGTTATGCATTGACAGAAAAAATATTTTCGATAGACTGAATTAAAACACGAGCTCCATCATTCTCTATTGCTGCTTCACAATTGGGCCGCAAACTATGCTGTGCAAATCCCCCACCCTCCCGGTACAGAGCTTCATGTAAAACTTCATGACTCTTGTTGCGAGCAGCTAAGAGTCTCCCCCTCACTTTGTCAGTAAATACTAATTTTCTTCCCTTGCCCACTAGTGTACTTCTATGGCTCGTGCGTGCTTCTCTTCCTCCGGACAAACTGAATCGCTCTTTACATACTCACCCCCATAGGCCATGATGACAGTCCTAGGGCAGCCGATTCACAGTTTGCCCATCTGCTTGGAAACCTTGGGGACCACCACAACGTAAAAACCCCTCCCGTCCTGGATGTCGACCAAGGACCAAAATCCCGCATCGAAACCCACAGCGCAACGCACCCTTTGTGTTTCCTGCGGTTCGTGAGCTTTCTCATACCCTATTGAAATTTTGGTGGCTACAACTAATAAAGCCTAGCAACAAACACCCCCCCCCCCCCCCGGAGACACAAACACACCAATTACATCAATCTATAACTACATTAATAAACACACACCATACACACACACCATACTCATTCTGGTGACCATGATTGATTAGTATTAGTAATATATATTTACAATGTAAAAAATGTATCCAGAAGGGGACTCTCGCCAATTGTATTTGGTGACTGCCCAACTGGACGGGCAGCACCCAGACAAATTGAAAGCTTGGTTGTGACCGGCATCCTGACCAACTAGGAAGGTTTGGGCAACACGGGGCACCTTGTACATGCATCTATCCGACTATGTGCGACCCGAAAAACCGGGCCTTGCCCATGAAGTCGGCGGTGTAACAAGATGGAATCCTTCGGACCAGCTCCAACTTACCCCAAGTACAGGAATATGGTCACAACCGACAGCATTTCAACTTGTAAAGAATTGGCTTGGTTATGTGTTGTAATATACAACAACAATAACACCAAATACCTCAATCAAAAATACATAGGCATGGTCACATTTGTCTTCCAAGTGCGCTAGGCCTTGAAATAGTCAAGGTACACCTTGAAGTAGTCAAGGCATACCTTGCAATAGTCAAGATATACCTTGAAGTAGTCAGGGTATACCTTGCAATAGTCAAGCTATACCTTGAAATATCAAGGTATACCTTGATATTCCAAAGTATGCCTTGAAATATCTGTGCATTGAGTTTGAGTAGATATAAACATATGTAACAGGAAAGGTAGGTGTACCTGTTTCGCTGCCACATTCACAGGCGCAGCAGGAGCGGACGAAGAGGAAGAAGACGAAGAGGAAGAAGAGGAAGTGGACTTCTTGGAGCTTGAATTGAAGTGGTCATGAGCATCTTATCTTATCTCTCTCTCTCTCTCTCTCTCTCTCTCTCTCGCACACACACACACACACACACACACACAGAAAAGCCAAGGTATACCTTACAAAGTCAAGGAATACCTTAAAAAGGCAGTGTATGCCTTAAACATTCAAGGTATACCTTGAAAATTCTGGGCATGAATGCCGTTGCAGACCATGTCCATATGGCTGTTCCACGTATACAAGATTTTACTTTTTAATAAACAGTCTGCACAAAAGAATTCACTTTTCACCAGACTGTTCTAGGAACTCAGCCAGCAAACTGTCACAGTTAGTGAGATTCTGTTCTGGCTCCCACGAATCGTGCTCGTCGGAAAACCCTTTGCATCGAACAAGATATTCCTTTGTCCCTTTTTCCACCCTCAGTTTCAACAACTTCTCCACCTCTGCTTCAACGTGTCCTTCCGAAACGTCGTCACTAGCAGACGAGGAGGGCTGCATCCCTGAACGTCAGGGGTAGTACATGTGTGTGCGTGACTGTGTCTATGTGAGATTGCACTGATAGTACCTGAGCTGGACTTGTCTGCATTCTTTTTGTTTTTCTGCCCCTTCCCCGCCTCTTTCTCCTTCTTCCCCTTCCCCTCCTCTTTCTCCTTCTTCCCCTTCCCCGCCTCGTTCTCCTTCTTCCCCTTCTCGTTCTTCTCCTTCTTCCCTTTCCCCATCTTGCGACGCTTGGTGCTTCCTACAAGCGCCAGTTCAAGTGTTTCATACTTGTCTGTACTACATAACTTCATGCACGTGTGCGTACACAAACATACCTTTCTCAGCCGTCCCCTCTGTGTCGTCGCTGGTGGACTCATCGCCTGATCTCTCCTGCTGTTCCTCCTTGTCCTTCTTCATCTCTTTCTTGTTCTTCTTCCTCGCCGTCTTGCGACGCTTGGCGCTTGTAGGCTTGGCGCTTCCTACAAGCGCCAGTTCAAGTGTTTCATACTTGTCTGTACTACATAACTTCATGCACGCAACGGTGCGTGAACAAACATACCCTAACACACAGCCGCACTCACACACATACCCTTGTCGCTCTCGTCACTGTCCTTGAGCTCCTCCTCGCTCTCGTCACTGTCCTTGAGCAGCTGGGGACGCTTGCCTACAAGCACCACGCATGCACGCGTGCGTGCACAAATTAAACACACACTAACACACACACACACACACACACGCACACACACATACGCTTGGGCTTGGTCTTCTTGCTCTTGCGTCCCTCCCTCTTTTGCCTGGAGGCCCACAGCTGCAAACGATTCATCCAACCCTGATAATCGTTTTGGTACAACGACCGTACCCTTGAGTACACAATCATTCGAAACATATTTTCATCGCAGTAGAGCAAGTTCAGGGTCACATAGTTAAAAAACTTCCACCAGAGCTCCTCCGCCTTCGGGTC
>WBZZ01005221.1:90000-107500 GCA_019918135.1 Paulinella micropora
CCCGAGACGAGTGGTCAAGCATGCCAGAATCCTCGGGCTCCGATCCCGAAGATGAAGCACAGCACGGACGCGGAAAACGGGCCAGGACGTTAGCTGCTGTGGAAACTATCCTCAGTGAACCCTTTGTTACAGGGCCGGGCCCACAGGTGGACCAGCTTACGGTGGCTCATATTGCAATTTGTTTGTTACACTTGATGCATGTCCATCGAGTGTCGTACAAGGCGATGGACGCCATAATGACCTTGCTGACAGAGCTAGTAACACCCCACGAACAAGCTTCCACCTGGAAGCGACTGCATGGCTTGGTAATGACCTCGCGGCCAGAGGTGGTCACGTACATACGGTCAGTGTTGTTATGTATGCAAGCAAGACAAAGTGTGTTGTTATGTATGCAAGCAAGACAAAGTGTGTTGTTATGTATGCAAGCATCCAAAGAAATAGACATGCAAGGACTTAGCCTTTCAATGTTTACCTTACATATCCAAGGCATGCCTTGAAATAGTCAGGGTATACCTTGAAATAGCCAAGTTATACCTTGAACTAGTCAGGATATACCTTGAAATATCAAGGTATGCCCTGATATTCCAAGGTATACCTTGAAATATCAAGGTGACGTACATAGAAAAATAGAAAGATAGATAGACAGATAGACAGATAGATAGGTAGATAGGTAGATGAGATATCGACTAATGTCAGAAAAAAGGAGCTTCTGATTTCGTCAACCAAGGAAGTCTGTGGGTAAAGTATTAACCCGATGCCCAGCTAAGCCGTGATGTTTGCACGGAAGGGACTGATACAGGCGATACCAAAGCTCCCTAGTACCAGGCGGGGCCAGGGCTCGTTCCATAAGCGCCCCTTGCAGAACGAGCTCCCACCTCCATTACAGAGGGCCCAGTAAGCAGATGGAGTTTCGAGACTGTCGGCAGTCTAGTATAAACCGACAGAGCACTGTGGGTTTTATTCCGGGCTCAACAAGCGAGAAAGGGCACCCTGAGGGAACAGGATTGTGCTTCCCGTCGCTATTTCGGCATGTGACTTATAGGCGTATGGCTAGGCACACATAAGGCACCCCACCACGGGCCCAGCACACCCACACCATCCCCTAATTCTCTGTCTGTCGACAGATGGCACCCATTTCAAAAAAACCAAGCCCAAGGGAGGGTCAGTGACACCTCAAGTAGCCTTGGTTCGCTCCGTGGAGTAAGTGATGAGATCAACTGATGAAAGATAGATAGATAGATAGATAGATAGATAGATAGATAGATAGATAGATAGTTAGGTAGATAGCTTGGTCATGACCTCGCGGCCAGGGGTGGTCACGTACATACGGTCCGTGTTGTTATGTACGCAAGCAAGACAAAGTGTATATGTGAGTGTGTGCCTGGGTTAGGTGCTTCCGTGATTGCAGCCTCACTCCATTCGTGGAGGCGTCAGGGGATTGCAAACAAGGGCATCCATTGCGCAGGGAACGTGTATGTGTTGCAGCCCTGGAACCCCAAGTCCAAGCATTTGTGGGCACCGTAGGATGGGATGACATCCACCGGGACATAGTGCAACATGCCGACGATTTTGTGGGAGCCGCTAGTTACTGTTGCATCAAGTGTTCACCCCGTTACAGGCAAAAGGTAATCACCACTTCCCCTGCAGGAGTCGTCACCGTTCCGATCATAGTTGGTACTGATGGACTGCCTCTGACACTTGGTAAGCTTGGTGCAAACCATCCGGTATGGCTTAACACGATCAGGAACCTTGCTGCCCCCGACAAGTTGCAGCGGAAATTGCAACGGTGGATAGGATGCCTCATAGGAGGTCCCGTCCCCACCGGATCATAGGAGGTCCCGTCCTCGCACCGGCATGACCCCGCTTCGCGCCCAATTAGAATCCCTCGCTAATCCGTTTCCTTGTGTGGACAAACACGGTGAAGAGCGGCTTTGCAGAGTCATTTTGCTGGGCGTTGCAGGTGACTGCCAAGGTGTCAAGAAAATTTCTGGTGCAACATGGAATGGACGGTATTCAT
Source organism: Paulinella micropora (assembly GCA_019918135.1). Taxonomy (NCBI): domain Eukaryota; phylum Cercozoa; class Imbricatea; order Euglyphida; family Paulinellidae; genus Paulinella; species Paulinella micropora. The sequence goes on from WBZZ01005221.1 coordinate 92,018, forward strand.
GCCCTTCATGCAGAATGCAGTTTACGAAATTTCTGGATCGATATATTACGCCTGACTTCCGAGTGTTTCTATCTGCCGAACATCCCATGCGGAGGAACCCACAATATGGCAACCATTGTCTGCAGCGTCCACCAGATATCAAGACACATACATGGCACGAACGCCAGGCAGCGAGAGTGCAGCACTTGAATGCAGGCAAAACGCCAGGGCAAAAGTACAGTACGTGAACTTGCTTGTGGTTTTTTTTTATTATTATTTTTTTAATTTATTTTTTATTTTTATTTACTTATTTATTTATTTATTTATTTATTTATTTATTTATTTATTTATTTATTTATTTATTTATTTATTTATTTATTTATTTATTTATTTATTTATTTATTTATTTATTTATTTATTTATTTATTTATTTATTTATTTATTTATTTATTTATTTATTTATTTATTTATTTATTTATTTATTTATTTATTTATTTATTTATTTATTTATTTATTTATTTATTTATTTATTTATTTATTTTATTTATTTATTTATTTATTTATTTATTTATTTATTTATTTATTTATTTATTTATTTATTTATTTATTTATTTATTTATTTATTTATTTATTTATTTATTTATTTATTTATTTATTTATTTATTTATTTATTTATTTATTTATTTATTTATTTATTTATTTATTTATTTATTTATTTATTTATTTATTCATTTATTCATTTATTTATTTATTTATTATTTATTTATTTTTGGTATGCCATGAGCTTCCTCCGGGTATACCTTGTATTTCCAAGGTATACCTTTCATTTTCAAGGTATCCCTCGGCCTTGTTCAGGTATACCTTGTATTTCCAAGGTATACCTTGCATTTTCAAGGTATACCTCGGCCTTATTCAAGGTATATTTTGCATTTTCAATGTATGCCTGCTTACCTTTTCATGCCCCTCATAATTTATTTTCTGGCTTTTCAGAGGCAGTGCATGTTTATTTTGCAGGGGTCAAATATCCAGGCGCATTCAGTGGTGTACCCCTGTATGATGTGATAAAGGATACATATCCGGGTCTGATGCACCTAATTGGCAACCTGTTTGACCATCTAATCAAAACAACCACACGTTGGCATCCTAAATGCACGCTCAAGGCAGTACATATCCAACCGTTGCCTCCTTTTGTTGAGCGGGAGCAGAAACGAGGTGAGAGCCAGAGCGATTACCTGCGAGCCATTGAGTCTGAAAGGAAAGATCATAAAGCACAAGCAGCTGCTGTGCAAGCTTGCATCGATCTGTACACTGCGTTCGGGCTGGACGAGAAAGGTCGTTACGAGGTTTGCAGACGTTTCAAGAGCATCAAGGCCCTTCCTGATCAAATCGGCACTGGGTCACCTTACAAAAATTTTGGCAAACTCAATACTGCCAGCGCTCATTTTTTTATGAGGATCTGCAGTTGGATCTTCGATGATATGCAACCCGGTCTTGCCTTACCGCAAAAGAAAGGTACACTATTGTTGTTTTCTGCAAGGAATACCCTGATTTTTCAAGGTATACCCTGGACGGGCAAGGCATACCTTGACATAGAGAGAGAGAGAGAGAGAGAGAGAGAGAGAGAGAGAGAGAGACTCAGAGAGAGAGAGAGAGAGAGAGAGCGAGAGAGATGATATGTATGATTATGCATAGGTGGTAGAGATCGCGGCCGGGTTGCCCAAGACAGAGCACGCCTATTATCTGCATCAGTTTTGTTGTAAGGTACTTCTGCATTTCCGGGACTGGGGACCCTTACCGGAAGTGCAGGAATTTGGTTTGGAACGTGAGGGAGGGGAACTCAAGAAGCAAGTCAAGACTCTAAGGAACATGGAGCACACATTTATGAAGCGTTGGACAATTGCTGCGGGAGCGCTATTACTGCCAAGCTTACGAGCGGCACAAGCTGATATCGAAGCGCAAGTCGTGATGTCAAAATGTAGTGTTGTAATAGGTCGGCGCACTGGCAGCTTTAACTCAGCCCACATGAACGAAAACCCGAGTTTGAGTTTGCCCTCGCGATTCCGCACTCGCCCTAGGCATCTCACCGACTTGCAGGATTTTGTCAACTCGTGCTGGAGAGTATTACAAGGAGGTGCAGGGCTGCCGGCACCCCCACAGTTGACGCACGAGAACATTGAACTGGCACGACATATGTCATGCAAGGGCTACACGATGCGGTGCATGGCCAGCAGTTCGAGGACTGAACGCTTCGCGAGTGGTACGTGCTTTTTGACACGTGAGAACGTAAGTGGTACTTTTAATGAACGTGCATGGGGAGTGACTACCGCTGGGAGGTATGGTGCAAGCGTACAATGGTATGCACGTGTCACATACCAGTTGCACAGCTGGGATCTGGCCAGAGTTGAACTCTTGCGTGCATGTGCGCATGACCAGCAGCTGTGGTTGTGTCACATGAGACCTGCCCAACCGTCTCTGACTTTTTTGCCGATTAGCTTCCTGGAGATTCCGTGCATCGTGGCACCTAAACCGAGCAGTGACACTTCTTTCTACTTCATGGAGCTGATAACTGACGATTTCTTGCCAGATGAATTGAGGCAAGAAATTGAAAACAGGAGGAACCGACAAGAAGAAGAAGAAGAAGAAGAAGAAGAAGAAGAAGAAGAAGAAGAAGAAGAAGAAGAAGAAGAAGAAGAAGAAGAAGAAGAAGACGAAGAAGAAGAAGAAGAAGAAGAAGAAGAAGAAGAAGAAGAAGACGAAGAAGAAGAACAAGAAGAAGAACAAGAAGAAGAACAAGAAGAAGAACAAGAAGAAAAACAAGAAGAAGAACAAGAACAAGAAGAGGAAGAAGAGGAAGAAGAGGAAGAAGAAGAAGAAGAAGAAGAAGAAGAAGAAGGAGAAGAAGAACAAGGAGAAGAAGAACAAGAAGAAGAACAAGAAGGACAAGAACAAGATCAAGAAGAAGATCAAGAAGAAAATCACAGGCAAGAACAAGAACAGGAACAAGAACAAGAACAGGAACAAGAGGAAAAAATTATAGATTTGGATGAAAATGAGGAAGCACAACAAGAACAACAAGAAGAAGAAAAGGAAGAAGTTGTAGATTTGGACGAAGATACAGATGACTAAATCGTGAATATTAATAAAAATTAAAAAAAAGTTTTTCTGTCCTACAAATTATATGTTACACTATATATCAACTTCAGTCACCCGGTAGTAGCCACTAGTAATAATGTACCAGCCAAAATTTTGTTTAGAAAGTTTTTGATAAGCTCCGGTAACATTTTTTTGATATTAATACTTGCCGAACTGTGAAAGTGATGTACGTAATTACCATGATCAGTCACCTGATCCCTTACCGTCACAGCAAGGTATGCCTCCCGGGCCCTAGGAATTCAAGGTATGAGTTCAACGGGGGCCAAGGTATACCTTATGAATTCAAGGTATACCTTACAAATTCAAGGTATACCTTATAAATTCAAGGTATACCTTACGAATTCAAGGTATTATTGCGGCACTTGAAGGTTTGATGTGAATGGTCAAGGTAACGCAATCTTGCTACCTTTTCCATTTTATCTGGAAATGTTCTTTTCATGCGTTGTAATAAAGTCTGGAAGTGAGAACACCTGTGTTGAGCTAAATTTCTTTTCAAAAGTGTAATTGGACGCTTGTGCTCCGCACACCAGGTACATTTAGTAGTTGAGTTATCGTCGAATGCATGGACACTGCTTGCAGTGGAGTAAGAATGAAGAATTTTCTTTTGGTGACTATCCAGTGAGCAATCGCGGAGGCTCTCCTTGTCATTGTCCGTAAGGCTTGACGATGAGACTACGGAAGCATCGGACATGGTAACAAGCACCTGATATGACAAACATATTTATGTTGGTGTTGATAGTAACTCATCATCTTGCGCCTGACATAATGATTTCAATGTTTACCTTACATATCCAAGGTACACCTTGAAATAGTCAAGCTATACCTTGAAATAGTCAAGGTATGCCTTGAAGTAGTCAAGGTATACCTTGAACTAGTCAAGGTATACTTGCAACCTGATATGACAGACATATTTATGTTGGTGTTAATCATCTTGCGCCTGATATAATCATGTTGGTGTTAAGCAGCAGCGCCATGGTACAGTAGAGCTAGGCTGAGGAGAAGAAGATGTTCTGGCTAGGTTTTTCTCCTCAACCTAGCCACTAGGTTCTTCTCTTACAGGATTGCTACGGTCGTTGGCTGTAAATGAAATGGTAAGCAAGTCCCTTCATGTCGCCTTATGTTAGTATTAATTATCTTGGGCTATGCCCTGTTCATCTTCCGCCGGTCATAATTATGTTAGTATTAATTATCTTGCGCTAAGCCCTGTTAGAATGTTTTGTGGATTGCCTTCGGCTCATACTGTGATTCAAGGTATACCTTGGTAGGGCAAGGTATACCTTGGTAAGGAAAGGTATACCTTGATTCAGTGAGGGAAAGAGAGAGAGAGAGAGAGAGAGAGAGAGAGAGATTGAGAGAGAGAGAGAGAGAGAGAGAGATTGAGAGAGAGAGAGAGATATCTTGAGAGTACATATATATAAGAAAAGTAAAACGTGCAAGCAAATAAAAAGCCAACCCTCTCATATGCGTTTATCGCAAAACCGTAGAACAAACCTTTGTGCATACGCCTTCCATGTCACGGAGCGAACTCGGGACATGTACAAGAATATACATCAAAGGATGTTCATTCCAACGTCTGCAAAGTCGCTCCGAGCACGTAGTTTTGCAATGGGTACACCAACCATCACAAAGACTAGGGCCCGTACTTAATCAATGCACGCTGGACAGGCACTCAAGCACGGATGATACGTTGTCGAGAGAGAGAGAGAGAGAGAGAGGGAGAGAGAGAGAGAGACACATTGAGACACAAATGTTTTCTTTCAATATGTTGAGGAAATTTTCAATGTTCTTTTCATGCGTTGTAATAAAGTCCGGAAGTGAGAACACAGGTGTTGAGCTACATTTCTTTTCAAAAGGGTAATTGGACGTATGTTAGTTAATTATCTTGCGCTATGCACTGTTCATCTTCCGCCTGGCATAATTATGTTAGTATTAATTACCTTGCGCTAAGCCCTGTTAGAAGGTTTTGTGGATTGCGTTCGGCTCATACTGTGATTCAAGGTATACCTTGGTAGGGCAATATATGCTTCGGTAAGGCAAGGTATATCTTGATTCAGTGATGGAAAAGAGAGAAAGAGAGAGAGAGAGAGAGAGAGAGATTGAGAGAGAGATAGAGAGAGATTGAGACATATTTTGAGAAAAGGAAAGAAAAGAAAGAGAGAAATGAGAGAGAGAGAGAGATTGAGAGAAATGAGAGATAGAAAGAGATAGAGAGATAGAGAGAGAGAGAGAGAGAGAGAGGAAAAAGCAACAGAGAGACGGAGAGAGAGAGAGATGCAGAGAGAGAGAGAGAGAGAGAGAGAGAGCGCAAAAAGCAACAGAGAGACGGAGAGAAAGAGATGCAGATAAAAGTTTAGACATATATATATATATATACAGTACATATAAATGATGCATAATGTAGTAAGTAAAAAAAGGAAAACATGCAAGCAAATAAAAAGCCAACCCTCTCATATGCGTTTATCGCAAAACCATAGAACAAACCTTTGTGCATACGCCTTCTATGTCACGGAGCGAACTCGGGACATGTACAAGAATACACTGTCTCTCTCTCTCTCTCTCTCTCTCTCTCTCTCTCTCTCTCTCTGTGTCTGTCTCTCTCTCTCTCTCTCTCTCCATCTCACGACAACGTATGCTTGAGTGCCTGTCCAGCGTGCATTGATTAAGTACGGGCCCTAGTCTTTGTGATGGTTGGTGTACCCATTGCAAAACTATGTGCTCGGATCGACTTTGCAGACGTTGGAATGAACATCTAATGATGTGTGTGAGAGAGAGAGAGAGAGAGTGAGGGAGGGAGATATATATATATATATACATATATATATATAATATATATAGAGAGAGAGAGATCTTGAGAGAGAGATAGAGAGAGATCGAGAGATAGAGAGAGATCGAGAGATAGAGAGAGAGAGAGAGAGAGAGAGAGAGAGAGGGACATGTACAGAGAGAGCGAGATCGAGAGGGAGGGGGAGAGAGAGATAGAGAGAGAGATATTGAGAGAAGGAAAGAAGAGAGAGAGATAGAGATGGAGAGAGAGAGAGAGAGATACTAGTACTAGAGGGAGATTGAGAGATAGAGATAGAGAGAGAGATGCCTGACTGGTAAAAAAAAATTCAAAAAATCCTTACGGGTGTAAACTCTGCTCTTTTATCAATCACAGGCACTCTTAGTAGAAAAGATTAAAAAGGCGGGGGAAAAATCAAACGAATGCTTTTTGAATTATTTGAACCACCCACATTTGGTAAAAATACTAAATTTTGTTTTTGGCACACTTCCTGACTCCTTTTCCTGATTGGTGCAGGAAGCTGTTCCGGTAGAACTGGAAGGCGTGGATGACCTCGGCGCTGCGATTGCGGCGGTCGGTCTGCCCGATGGGCAGAGAGAAGGCCCGCGCGACCAGGGCGCACCACTGCTCGTGCGAAATCTCTTGTTCGGGGCGCAGGGCCTCGCGGGAGTACACCAGAGCCGTGTTGTCCCTGGCCGCGCAGACGCCGGCCACGGCAGTAGTGCGTCCGTGTTGTAACGCAAGCTCGTAGAACTTGTCGGACCGCAGCTCTTCCAAGAACGCGAGCTCTGCCAGCTGCCCCGCGTCCTGCTTCCCCGCCCTGAACACGAGGCCCGGCAAGAAGCCTCTGTTACTTTCATTAGGCGCTTCCAGCACCTTGTCCCTGTCTTGCCTGTGACCAGGGGGCACGCTGATCTTTTGCTCGGGAGGTTGTGGCTTGCTGCCTAGGCCACTGGGCATGCTACCTTTGAGGTAGGCTTCCTCAAAGATCCTGTCTACGTTGCCCGTGCGCTTGCGTGCCAGGAGAACGGCGTCCGCGGCGTGGTCTAGGCTAAAGGCCAGCCTGGTATTTTCCAGTTGCCGGCGGATGAGGTACGTTCTAACAGCGAGCACATCGGGCTGCAGGGCAGGCCCGTATGGTTCGGCCGGTACGGCGGAAACTCCACTACCACCACGTCCCTGTGGGTCCTACCCCAGCTGCGGCGGTGAAAGCAGGAGTACTTCCGTCGGTGTCTGAGTTCCGTGAACGAAATGTCGAAGTCTTCACCCAGCGTGCCGTGCTTCCTGCGCGCCAGCAGGCACAGGCCCTGCTTGTACATGCTGAGAACGATCTGGCTGGTTAGTTTGGACAGGTGAGCCCTTAATTCCCGGGTCGCCGGATGGCGCGGCTTGTGACCGCTCTGGGTGAGTGCCGAGATCCCGCCCGACAGGATTTGCTCTCTGACCTTGTTTAAAGCCTCAAAGACGCAGGGCTCCATGCTCATCCTCTCTAGTGTCAGCAGGACCCGGCGGCTAATTTGGGTGGCCTGGCGGGCCTGGACAGGGAAAATATCTTCCTGCCGCAGGGCGGCCATCCCACCACCACCCTGCACGGCCAATTATCGAAACGGCTTTCTTACGACGATGAGATCGAAAGGGAGCTGGGGGAGAGGGAGAGGCGGCGGGGCGGGGGGCAAGGGGGGGGGGGGGGGGGGGAATGATTAGACTCAAGACATTTTGTTTTTGGGGGCCCTTTTTTTTCAAGAAAATTCTGTCTCTTGCCTCCGCCCTTAGACCCCCCCCCCCCCCCCCTTTGCGGGGGCCTAGTACTTGCACTCTGTCTTCTCACCCACCCACCCACCCACCCCCCCAATCCCCATCCCCCCCCCCCCTCTCCTCCCAATTCCCCCTTTTTGCACTTTTCACACACTTTCTTTCCTCGCCGCAACAACGTCCTGGCATTGAGAGAGAAAAAAAAAGCAGGAGGGTGGAAGAGGCTTGTGGTAAAAAAATATATCATTGATGCACACAGCCAAACGATACTCGGGTATGATACCCGGGTATGATACCCGGGTATGATACCCGGGTATGATACCCTGGGGTATGCATACCCCCCTCATACCCCCTCATACCAATCATACCCCCCCCCCCCATACCCCTGGAGTATGATACCCCCCCCCCCGGCCCAAATATCCCCCCGATGTATTGGACAGGGGTATGAAATAGGGGTATCATACCTGAGTATGGGGGGGGGGGGGGGTATCGTTTGGCACAGGGGTATCATACCCCGGGTATGAGACAGGGGTATGGGACAGGGATATCATACCTCGGGTATGAGACAGGTATGGGACAGTGATATGAGACAGGGATATGAGACAGTGGTATGGGACAGTGGTATCAATAATGATATAATAAACTGAGATAATGATGATGATTATTTTGATAATAAGTTGGTTCCCGCTTTTATATTAATACATCTTTGATACCACTCCATTTCCAGGTGACTGATCATTGCTGATCTCTTCTGCTTCATACTCAGCTTCTACGAGTGGTAAGTATTTTATTACTATAGTGTTTGTGTAAAAATAAAAATAATATTAATAATAATAATAATAATAATAATAATAATAATAATAATAATAATAATAATAATAATAATAATAATAATAATAGTGCTTCTAAGTCAATGGCGAATGCATTTCTGCACATGTGCCTCCATCGTCTCACCCGCGAGGGGAGTACGAAGATTTGACGATAGGCTCTACTGACACACCCGCAAGGCAGGTCCAAGCCTTCCAGACAGACCAATACTTTCAAAGAAAATATCCTTTAAAAATACTGGCACCGACGGGAATCGAACTGGCGACACGTCCCAGATGGTAGACCTTAACCACTGGGCTATCGCGGTGCCACTATTAATAATAATAATAATAATAATAATAATAATAATAATAATAATAATAATAATAATAATAATAATAATAATATTGCTTCTCAGTCAATGGCGAATGCATTTCTGCACATGTGCCTCCATCGTCTCACCCGCGAGGGGAGTACGAAGACTCGATTTGACGATAGGCTCTACTGACACCCCCGCAAGGCAGCTCCAAGCAGCCTTAACTAGCTTCCAGACAGACCAATACTTTCAAAGAAAATATCCTTTGAAAATACTGGCACCGACGGGAATCGAACTGGCGACAGGTCCCAGATGGTAGACCTTAACGACTGGGCTATCGCGGTGCCACTAATGATAATAATAATAATAATAATAATAATAATAATAATAATAATAATAATAATAATAATAATAATAATAATAATAATAATAATAATAATAATAATAATAATAATAATAATAATAATAATAATAATAATAATAATAATAATAATAATAATAATAATAATAATAATAATAATAATAATAATAATAATAATAATAATAATAATAATAATAATAATAATAATAATAATAATAATAATAATAATAGTGCTTCTCTGTCAATGGCTGATGCAAATCTGCACATGCGCCTCCATCGTCTCACCAGTGAGGGGAGTACGAAGAATTGATGATAGGCTCTAATGACACCCCCGCACGGGCAGTTCCAACACTTCCAGACGGACCGGTATGTTCAATGAAAATACTGGTGGCACCGACGGGAATCGAACTGGCGACAGGGCCCAGATGGTAGAAGTTGACCACTGGGCTATCACGGTGTCCAAATATTAATATTAATAATAATAATAACAATAATAATAATAATATATAATAATAACAATAATACTATAATAATAATAATAATAATAATAATAATAATAATAATAATAATAATAATAATAATAATAATAATAATAATAATAATAATAATAATAATAATAATAATAATAATAATAATAATAATAATAATAGTGTTTCTCTGTCAATGGCTGATGCATTTCTGCACATGCGCCTCCATCGTCTCACCCGTGAGGGGAGTACGAAGAATTGACGATAAGCTCTAATGACACCCCCGCAAGGGCAGTTCCAACACTTCCAGACGGGCCGGTATGTTCAATGAAAATACTGGTCCAGAAATAGACCGCCTAGGAGAGAGACTTAGATAGAATTGAATACTCATAAGATGATATATATGAAGTTGTAATATATATTAATAATGATAAACTGAGATAATGACGATGATAATTTTAATAATAAGTTGTGTACCGCTTTTGTTAATATACATATTTGATAGCACTTCAGTTCCATCTCTTCTGCTTCATACTCAGCTTCTACGAGTGGTAAGTATTTTATTACTAGAGTGTTTGCGTAAATAATAATAATAATAATAATAATAATAATAATAATAATAATAATAATAATAATAATAATAATAATAATAATAATAATAATAATAATAATAATAATAACTTTATATAATAACTTGATAATATTGTAATAATATTTTAATAATGATAATAATAGTAGTAGTAATAATAATAATAATAATAATGAGTGGTAAGTATTCTATTAAAACAGTGCTTGTGTAAATAATATTATAATACAATAATAATGATGAGGGGTATGGGAGGGGTATGATATTTAAATTATACCTATCTATATCTTCGATTAATTTAATATTAATATTAAATTATAATTATATTAATATCATAATTCTTTAATTTTTTCTACAGTTTTGGAAAGATTTGGAACACTTTCCATCCTGTCTAGAAAGTCGTTACCAAGCTGCACAAACCCTGCTTGTGCTCTTGAGTTCGCGTTTTGAAATACGACTGCAGCTAGATTAGCGGTAGGATTAGATTTGCTATGTATCTGCCGCACCTGCCCTCCCATAGTGCGTTCGCCAGGCATAGTCCATATATTGCGTAGGCTACCTATCTCTTTCATAGTTGCAATGATATGCTCAACTGCATGGAAAACATAAGCATGATCAATTGGAGGTAAGTTAGCTAGTACTAGCCTGCGTACATCTCTTTCCTTCACCTTCAAATCCTCTACAATATTACTTACATGTTATCATTATGGAGCCTTCACTACCAAACTTACTCTCAGGATCCATAGCACCAAAAAGCTCACACAACGCTGCCCATGTGTCATAAGCACCACCTGTTAATCCGCCTGCAAAACATCAAAGAAAATGAGGGGTATGGGAGGGGTATGAGAGGGGTATGATACCTATATCTTTCGCATCGCTGTAGCAATTGACTGCGTACTTTATGCACTCGTGCATAGTCATGCGACTTTTGGTGCTCTTCGACTTGGGATCACCAAAAGGCACAGCAGTTGTTGAATAACCAGATTCTGCACAAAACCTTAACCACCTCTCATCCATTGCCTTCCAATGTTCTTGTTTTATCTTTAACAGATTATTTTTAGCCTTGTATCTTAATTTGATTGCTTTATCTATCTCATATTTTTCCTGTCTCTCTTCTTCGTTTCTTTTCTCTGCTGGTGTTCTGGGTTTATTTTTACATTCTTTAAAAGGTTGAATCGATATACTTCTTATTCCTTTGAACAAGGGCAACATATAACGCAAAACAATACCATAACCAATGCTATGCGCGAAATCTACATCACATCTTCGTAAACAGGAGCGTTCCAACAAAAGCAGTGGACTTCTCCCTGTAAATCCGTTTATTTCTTCCCCACGCGCGTCAGCTGCAGCGCCAAACAGCTCATACACGGGGGGTTCGTCAACGAGCCAACTAACACGTTTCTTATCTCCATCTATTTGGTTTCCTCTGCACCAGCTGTAAGGGCAGCCTCGTACACTGTTGGGGCCGATATGACACATGATGTCACACATGGCTGGCGTGTCGGCACATATAGAGTAAATGTGCACTTTCTGTTCTACAAGTTCAGTGAAAGTCGCTTCGCACCATGGCCACGAATTACTTGGCTTTTCACCGTACGGCAAAATATCAAAAATTTCAGTGTTCCATTTTCTATTTCTATGTTGTTGTTCAAAGTCCATTACTCTACCAGTAGTTAGTGTTTGTGATTTTTTTTTAGCACGCTTACCCTTCTGTATTGGGGACGCATCCCATGACCAACAAATTGACAGCCAGTTTTTCACATCCTACATACAATTTTCGATGGGAATATGAATATTTGAAAAAAAGTAAAAAGTAAAAAAAACTTTTACTATGAATACTTGTAACTTTTTGAGAGCGAGAGAGGTGAGGTATGACAGGGGTATCATACCCGGGTATGGGACAGGGGTATCATACCCGGGTATCATACATACATCATCAATGACAGGTCCCGGTTCGACACTGGCAGCTATAGTGTCTTACGCTACATACATACATACATACATCTTTATCGACATCATATGGGACAGGGGTATGAGAGGCGGGGTATGAGACAGGGGTATGGGACAGGGGTATACGTAGAGAGGCGGGGTATGAGACAGGGGTATGGGACAGGGGTATGGAACAGGGGTATGGGACAGGGGTATGAGAGGAGGGGTATGGGACAGGGGTATGAGAAATGGGGTATGGGACAGGGGTATACGTATGAGAGGCGGGGTATGAGACAGGGGTATGGGACAGGGGTATGAGAAACGGGGTATGGGACAGGGGTGTGGGACAGGTGTATGAGAGGCGGGGTATGGGACAGGGGTATGAGAGGCGGGCTATGGAACAGGGGTATGAGACAGGGGTATGGGACAGGGGTATGAGAAACGGGGTATGGGACAGGGGTATACGTAGAGAGGCGGGGTATGAGACAGGGGTATGGAACAGGGGTATGAGAAACGGGGTATGGGACAGGGGTATACGTAGAGAGGCGGGGTATGAGACAGGGGTATGGGACAGGGGTATGAGACAGGGGTATGGGACAGCGGTATGAGAGGCGGGGTATGGGACAGGGATATGGAACAGGGGTATGAGAAACGGGGACAGGGGTATACGTAGAGAGGCGGGGTATGAGACAGGGGTATACGTAGAGAGGCGGGGTATGAGACAGGGGTATGGGACAGGGGTATGGGACAGGGGTATGGGACAGCGGTATGAGAGGCGGGGTATGGGACAGGGGTATGAGACAAGCGGTATGGGACAGGGGTATGAGAGGCGGGGTATGAGAGACAGGGGTATGGTACAGGGGTATGAGAGGGGTATGACAGGCGGGGTATGAGAGGGGTATGCGAGGCGAGGTATGAGGGGTAGCTTATTGCAGAACGCGGGGCATAGTGGAATAATATTTAATCACAGACTAAGTCACTACCTTTACCTCTAGAGGCAAAGTCTTCAAATAATCCTCATATCTAGGGCTGTCGATGGCGTCTCCAATACTCTCCAACGGCCGATCTCGAATGGACACATAACCAGGGACCCGCATTGCCTCAGCTTTCTTGTAGTCGCGCTCTTTTGCATCCACCAGGAGCGCACGTCTGGCTGGATGAGCGCGTAGTCCCTCGAGCCAGCCACGAATGCTAAAATCATTAACGGATATGGCGCGTGGACACACACATGTACAGGGATGTCAGTGTTGCTTGGCCAGCGGCCACAACTTGTATATCCTTGGGTATGCGGAAAGATTAGAGAAGCCAAGAATGCGACAAAATCTTATCTTCCTTAACCTTGCAGTAACAACAACAAGTTGTACATCCCTGAGTATGCGCTAATGCAAGCATGAGCCAGCCACGAATGCTAAAGTGATAGAGGATATAATGTGGTATGGCGGGAGATAGAGATTACTTCCTGTGATAAAAGCTGAGCGCGTCAGTCCTGGGGCGTCGACATGTTTGGCACGCTTCCAAGCCGCTTCTGTGCCTCCAATACAACCCTTCCCGACACTGGTTCCTGCAAACTTCCAATTTTTCGAACCCCCCGGTTCCTGCAACTTCCCGAATATCATAGATCAGTGTCTGGAGATTAGGCCAATTAATTCCGTCCGGACAAATCAACACTCCAAGGATGTCCCATAACTTAATCGCAGCAGTCTTGGACACGGAAGGGTGCTTCTCTTTCCATCTCATCACCAGCTCGAACGCCTCAGCAATGGTCACGCCACCATGCTCTCCCATAGCCCGACCAATCAAAACCGATAATCGCGTGTACGGCTGATGTCGGCCCCGTTCCTCCCTGCCTCCTTGGCTTCCCTGCGGGCACGACGCAGCTTCTTGGCCGACATGGCATGAAGATAATCTGCACAAACAAAAATACGAATGAGACCTCATATTACTCCTCCCATACCCCAATACACAGAAATTGGAAGCTTGTTGAATAAAGTGCTAGGGTTTCTGGGGCCGCATCGAATAAAAACTGGTGAGGTTTATTTTCTTTTTTTGTCCACACCAGCTTATTTTCGAATTGCCAGTAGCAAGAAATTGGGAGCTTGTTGAATAAAGTGCTAGGGTTTCTGTCCCGAACAATTTATCCAACACATATATCTAAGTAGTACCCCTCCTTAGTACAATTTATGCAACATAATAATAATTATGAATGCGACTTTGCGACCTCGTACTCCTCCCATACCCCTCATACCCCATACATGGCATGAGGAGAACCTGCACCGACAAAAATACGAATGCGACCTCATACTATTACCCCTCCCATACCCCACCCATACCCAAATACACAGAAATTTGGAGCTTGTTGAATAAAGTGCTAGGGTTTAAGTTTCAAAGAGAAAGGCAAGATGGCGAAGACGCTGATGATGCCAGCTTCTGGTTTGTCGCCAAGGAGACTCAGTTGCATATATTCAGGCAAATACAGTTTTCACGATGTCGACATAGGCAGTCAACGATTATTCTCATCAAAATAGTGGATTTAACGTGGATTTAGGGAAGTCAGAGAAGAATAATAGTTGACATACACCCAGAGATGTTATTGTTGCTTGGTCAGCAGCCACAACTTGCAATATTAACTCTGTGTATTTGCTAATGCTTCAGCAAGCCACGAATACTAAAGTAACTGGAACTGTCAGAGCCAGAGCAAGAGTCGGCGCGGCCTCATACCCCATACCCCAAATATGAATGCAACTTTGCGACCTCATACCCCTCATACCCTACCCCCATACCCCAAATATGAATGCAACTTTGCGACATCATACCCCCGCACGAGAGAGAGAGAGAGAGAGAGAGAGAGAGAGAGAGAGAAACCGTCAGAGAATTCTGGAACTGTCAGAGCCAGAGCAAGAGTCGGCACGGCCTCATACCCCTCCCATACCCCATACACCATACCCCTCATATCCCAAATATGAATGCGACCTCATACCCCAACCATACCCCCGCACGAAGAGAGAGAGAGAGAGAGAGAGAGAGAGAGAGAGAGAGAGAGAGGGACACCGTCAGAGCGAGTACTGGAACTTTCAGAACCAGAGCGAGAGTCGGCGCGGCCTCATACCCTCCCATACCCCATACCCCAAATATGAATGCAACTTTGCGACCTCATACCCCAACCATACTCCCGCACGAAGAGAGAGAGAGAGAGAGAGAGAGAGAGAGAGAGAGAGAGACCGTCAGAGAGAGTACTGGAACTGCCAGAGCCAGAGCAAGAGTCGGCGCGGCCTCATACCCCTCCCATACCCCCATACCCCTCATACCCCCATACCCCTCATACCCCAAATATGAATGCAACTTTGCGACCTC
>WBZZ01005221.1:112500-127500 GCA_019918135.1 Paulinella micropora
ATTATTTTTTTTTTGTGACATATTGTCTGCTAGGAGTATGGTTTCACTTTTTTAGATGGGGAAAAAAAATTGACAGAAATTATCTGGAGTTTCTGCGCGTCGAAAATGCGAAATCGAAGGCATCTCTCCCTCCCTCCCTCCCTCTCTGTCCCTCTCTCTCTCTCTCTCTCTCTCTCTCTCTCTCTCTCTCTCTCTCTCTGTACTATAGGCTGGGAGTGACGAGGATGAGGAATGGAGGCCGCGCAAGGGCAAGGGAAAAGGAAAGCGCAAGGGCAAGGGAAAAGGAAAGAAGGGGACCGCAAGGAAAAAGGAAAGAAGGAGGACCGCGTATTGGTGTGCGAGGTATGCAATACCCCTGTCTCATACCTCTGTCCCACATCCCTGTCTCATACCCCTGTCTCATACCCCTGCCTCATACCCCTGTCATACCTCGCCTCTCTCATACCCTCTCATACCCCTGTCATACCCCTCGAAAGGTTTGCAATCATCCTTGGCCGAAGGACGAAGACGCAGACTGCGTCAAGAATTGCATCACCATCAATGTAGTCGTGATTGAACGTTACGACAAATTGACGACCTCAGCCAATCTTCTGCGATCGGTCTGTTCTACATATACCTATCTGTATCCCCGTCACATGTCACTTTCTCGTTGTGTGTGCAGTATCCCAAGGAGCTACTCCACATCTACGAAGCCTATCACCGGGATGATGGTAGCGACGTCCCCATGTCCCAGCTGGTCAATAAAAAGGGCCAGGTCCCCCCCCCCCCCATACCGCACATACCCCGCCAATACCCCATATATCCTCGCATAGGTTTTGGTGACGTACTTGGGCCATGAAATCACGGAAAGCGAACGAGGTGCTGAAAATGTGTGGAAAACCAAGGCAGACGGAGTCCCGCTGCGCAGAGGGCGATCGAATTCAGGAAAGTTTTTCCCAAAGTGGTCATACCCCTCCTGCATACCCCCGCCATACCCCTCCTGCAGACCCCTCTGATACCTCTCTCTCTCTCTCTCTCTCTCTCTCTCTCTCTCTCTCTCTCTCTCTGTCTGTATCTATCTATCTATTTCTCTGTTGCATATGTGCAGGCGGGCAGCGATTCCTCTAAGTGATGGGTCACGTGGTAAAGCAAGGCAGTATGCGGATGGCTTCCATGTAACCCCTCCATACCCCCACATACCCTCCTATACCCCTCCTATATTACCCCCACATACCCTCATACCCCGCCTCTCATACCCCTGTCCCATATCCCTACCATACCCCTGGGGTATGATACCCCGGGGTATGTGCGTATGTAAAGCAAGGCAGTATGCGGATACCCCCACATACCTCCTATACCCCTCCTATATTACCCCCGCATACCCTCATACCCTGCCTCTCATACCCCTGTCCCATACCCCTGCCATACCCCCGGGGTATGATACCCCGGGGTATGATACCCCGGGGTATGGTACAGGGGTTTGATACCCCGGGTATGATACCCCCCTTCATACCCCTGTCCCATACCTCTTCTCTCTCTCTCTCTCTCTCTCATGATGCAGATCGGTGAAAAACCGCCCCTGAGATGCTTCTTTCAGAAGGAAGCTGGTGGAAAGAAGCATAGAGTGGAGGGGTGGGTAAGGCTGGCTTCTTTCATGCCTATTGAAAGTCTTTTGGGGCCGTGCGAATTTTCGCAGGATACCATGAGCAAGGCATCGCGGGAAAAAATCCTGAAGGTAAAGGACGCAACACCTCCTACCGGTGTGTTCCCCGAAGGAGAGTCCTGCAACATCTGGTGGCCGAAGGATTGTCCTCCTCCTCCTCCTCCTCCTCCTCCTTCTTCTTCTTCTTCTTCTTCTTCTACTACTACTACTACTACTACTACTACTACTACTACTACTACTTCTACTTCTTCTTCTTCTTCTTCTTCTTCTTCTTCTTCTTCTTCTTCTTCTTCTTCTTCTTCTTCTTCTTCTTCTACTACTACTACTACTACTACTACTACTACTACTACTGCTGCTGCTGCTTTTGGCCAAGCTTCTGAGATTCCATCAGATGTGCAAGATGAGGTTGCAAAGTTAATGCAGGAGAAAGCTGCGGCGGGGAAAGCTGCTGCAGCTGCTGCCACTACTACAACTTCTCGTGGTCCCATACCCCTGTCTCATACCCCTGTCCATATCCGTGTCCCATACCCCTGTCTCATACCACATAGGCGGAAAAAGAGTAATTGTGGCTGAGAAGAATAAAGCTGCAAAGAGGAGGAAGACGACACCGACCGCCAAGGTACCACTGCATACCCCCATCATACCCCTATATACCCCCCCCCCCTCTCTCTCTCTCTCTCTTTGTATTGTAGGGCTCTGACGCACAAGAGTGTTCCCCATCAGAGGCGGTACCAGAGGAGCTTGCGGAGGAAAAGGAAAAGGTGTCTCATACCCCTATCCCATACCCTGTCTCATACCTCTGTCCCATACCCCTGTCCTATACCCGGGCATGATACCCCTGTCATCCCTGTCTGATACCCCGGGGTGTGATAATAATAATAATAATAATAATAATAATAATAATAATAATAATAATAATAATAATAATAATAATAATAATCTGTTTGGCAGGGTACCTCGGCGTTGGAAGTGGAATCGGAAATGCCACCTTGGGTTTGTCACAGCTGTGGCACAAAGAATCAGTTTTCTTTAGCTGTATGCGTTGTTGAGGATTGTGGGACTTCTAATCCTCGGTTTCTTGCGCCCGCTCCTGCCTGGCGGGTGCGACTAGCGCAACAGTTGAGGGGACCTTTACGTATTAGGGACCTTGGTAGTGTAGGTGATGGGATCGGTGGGACTATGACTAGTGAATCCCTTGCGACATGTTTCGGAGGGATCCCCAGGGATGAAAAAAAGACATGTGTCTATTGGATATTGGGTGTGCATCGGGAGATGTGTTTCTTTTTGCCTTGGGCGATGATTGGGCTGCAGTCGCTGGTATAGAGACCAGACGTTTTGAGATTGCATTCCTTAGCAGGTATGAAATATACGGTGTATTGTGGGCCGCGCATGATAACTCGATAGGGGTTTGTTCAGATAAGAGCTGTTTCTGGTCAATAAGTTCATACATTGTGCGTCTATAAACCGCGTTGTGTGGTCGAAGGGGTTTCCTTGTATTCAATGGGGTACAGAAGCTGAAGCCCCTCACGTTGAGTTAATACCACGTGCGATGAACTGGAACAAGAACATAACAGTGTTCTTGTTCTGGAAAGGTTGGAAACCAGCCCATAAGCATAAAGTCCTGTTGAAAATAATCCAGGACGAACGGGTAAAGTATGTTATGGTTACAGATAGCTGTAAATCAAACAGCATGTCCCACGACCACAGGGATACTCTTGGAACTTTGCTCTCTCAAGGGTTTTTCTGGAAATCATACCGAACTTGTGTTAAAGCAGCGGGAAGTGGACAGGTGTACGCGTTTCTGCTCATGGAACGCATTGCTAAGCAAGGTTGAGGCATAGCCAGTTATCAGGTAACCCTGCGAAGCCAGTTATCAGTTAGTAATAATAATAATGATAATAATAAAATACCCCTGTCATATCCCTTCATGCCTCATACCCCTCATACCCTTATACCCCATACCCATATACTCTCTCTCTCTCTCTCTGCACTGTAGTCCTCCAACGAAGAAGAGGGCCCTTGTAACCCAGCAGGGACCAAGAAACTGCAGGGGCGGAACCAATGAGTCAGGGCCCTTCTACCCCTTGTACCCCAACAGAGGAAGTGCAAGGCGTGGAAGAAGAAGTGGAAGAAGAAGGATCAGGGACAACACCATGACAGTAATACTCTAAGTCCCTGCCGCCATTTTCTCTGTGTCCCTCATACACCTCATTTTCTCTCTATGTCCCTCACCCCTCATTTTCTATGTCCCTCATACGCTCATTTTCTCTCTAAGTCCCTCATACTTTTTCTCTACCTCCCTCATACCCCTCATTTTCTCTCTATGTCCCTCATACCCCTCATTTTTTCTATGTCCCTCATACGCTCATTTTCTCTCTATGTCCCTCATACCCCTCATTTTCTCTATGTTCCTCATACTCTTTATTTTCTCTATCTCCCTCATACCTCTCAATTTCTCTCTATGTCCCTCATATATCCCTCATTTTGTCTATGTCCCTCATATCCTTTATTTTCTCTATGTCCCTCATACCCCTCAATTTCTCTCTATGTCCCTCATACCCCTCATTTTGTCTATGTCCCTCATACCCCTCAATTTCTCTCTATGTCGCTCATACCCCTCATTTTCTCTCTATGTCCCTCATACCCCTCATTTTCTCTCTGTGTCCGTCATACCCCTCATTTTCTCTGTGTCCCTCATACCCCTCATTTTCTCTATGTCCCTCATACCCTCATCTTCTCTATGTGTCCCTCATACCCCTCATTTTCTCTATGTCCCTCATACCCCTCAATTTCTCTCTATGTCCCTCATACCCCTCATTTTCTCTCTATGTCCCCCATACCACTCATTTTCTCTCTATGTCCCTCATACCCCCCTCATTTTCTCTCTATGTCCCTCATACCCCTCATTTTCTCTCTATGTCCCTCATACTCCCCTCATTTTCTCTCTATGTCCCTCATACCCCCCTCATTTTCTCTCTACGTCCCTCATACCCCTCATTTTCTCTCTATGTCCCTCACACCCCTCATTTTCCCTCTATGTTCCTCATGCCCCTCATTTTCTCTGTGTCTTTCATACCCCTCAAATTTTCTCCATGTCCCTCATACTCCTCAAATTTTCTCTATGTCCCTCATACCCCTCATTTTCTCTATGTCCCTCATAGCCCTCAAATTTTCTCTATGTCCCTCATACCCCTCATTTTCTCTATGTCCCTCATACCCCTCATTTTCTCTATGTCCCTCATACCCCTCATTTTCTCTCTGTTACTCACTGTTTTAATAAAATACTTGCCACTTTTAGAGCTTAAAAAAAAATTCAATCTCGATATCAAATTAATAATTGTAATTGATCCGGCAGTGGGACCATGTTGCGTATCTTATTAATAAATAAATCTGATACCCCTGCTAATAAATATTCTCCAAGTCCCTCATACCCCATCTGATACCCCGGCTAATAAATTTTCTCTAAGTTCCTCATACCCCTGCTAATAAATTTTCTCCAAGTCCCTCATACCCCATCTGATACCCCGGCTAATAAATTTTCTCCAAGTCCCTCATACCCCATCTGGGGGTTTCATACCCCATCTCGCACCTCATGCTATCTAATAAATTTTCTTCCAAGTCCCTGAGGGGTATCATACCCCCCCCCCCCCCCCCGTAATAAATTTTCTCCAAGTCCCTGAGCGGTATGAGGTCGATACCCCTCATACCCCTGATACCCCCCCCCCCCCATACACATGAGGGTATAATACCCCTTCTCTCTCATACCCCTCATACCCCAGGGGTATCATACCGATATCATACCCGGGTATGGAGGGGTATCGTTTGGCTGTGGCAGCGAAAACAAGGTCTGTCAACAGAGCAAAATGACTATACCAAAAGATATTAATCATACCGGATGAAGAATGGACGACAGGGCCGGGAGGGAAGGGGCGCGGGTGTGGTGGGTGGTGGGTTTGTGTCAATGAGGGCGCAGAGAACGTTCGAAAGCCAAAAAAGTTGTTGGGTGTCACTGATAGCTCTCCCCCCTTTCTTCTCCCGCACACAAACCCCACCCCCCGCTCGCACTCTTTTGGGCCATACGAACTCTTTGGCCATCACTTGCCTTTCCAAACGCACGACAAACCCGTCCCCTCCCCCCCCCCCCCCCCCCTCAATTCCCGCGCGCGCCTACGCCTTGTCCTCTCGCCAAGAACGTCTTTGTATTAGAACAAACAGCGAAACAAAAAAAAAAAGAACCTACTTGTTTACTGTTCCCCCCCCCCCCTCCCTCTCTCTCTCTCTGTCCCCCACCCAACGTTCTCTCCTTTTTTTTCAAAGATAGACATTGTTTTAGTTTAGATCAAATGTAAGAGAACAGCCTTCACTCTTAAGAAAAGTTATTATAAAAATCATTGTGCTGGGACCGATTATCCTTTGCAAGGTTTTCCTCGGAAGATTCCGCGCCCTCAAACCCATGACCCTCGTTGTATAACAAAACGGGCGAATCTAGTGGTGAGAGAGTGCTAAGATCATCGTGTTCTGATAGTGAAGCGTTCCTAGCATTGGCTGGCAACTCATCATGAGCGACACGATCTGCTGCTCTGGTAATGTGCGCGCTTGACTGTGCGGACCCGTCGGGGTGCTGCTTTGCCTGCGGACCCCAACCGAGGGAAGAGGACGGCTGCGGTGGCTGTGCGGCCGGGGCTGCTGGTGATGACTGTGCGGCCCAGGCGCCCGGTGGTTGGGCGGCGGGGGCTGCTGATGATGACTGTGCGGCCGAGGGCTGTGTGGCCCAGGCGATCGGTGGTTGGGCGGCGGGGGCTGCTGATGATGACTGTGCGGCCGAGGGCTGTGTGGCCCAGGCGGTCGGTGATTGGGCGGCGGGGGCTGCTGATGATGACTGTGCGGCCCAGGCGGTCGGTGGCTGGGCGGCCGGGGCTGCTGATGACTGTGTGGCCCATGCGCCGGTGGTTGGGCGGCCGGGACTGCTGATGATGACTGTGCGGCCCAGGCGGTCGGTGGGAGGGGGGTTAGGGCGGGCGGGTTCCAGGAGCCAGAAGAAGAAGAAGAAGAAGAAGAAGAAGAAGAAGAAGAAGAAGAAGAAGAAGAAGAAGCAAAAGAAGAAGGCCGCACAGGAGCAGAGCCGCCCCACCGATGATGATGATTAGGATTAGGATGCCGCGCGGTCGTGGAGGAATGGCGCGACGCGTCCGGATTGTCCCAGTCCGACGACGCACAGTGCCAATCATCAGGCTTCTGGGATGACCGCGGCCGCCCCCTGCCGCCCGCAACTCCGTATAATGGCTTGGTCTGCTTGGCAGGGCGTCGCCCGTTCTGGGCGCGCCGCCTCTTGATTGGGCTGTCGTAGCTTTCTTGTTCGTCGTCTTTGTCGTAGAAGGAGTTCCATTCATCCGTAAGCTCCCGCTTCGTCTTGCGGCGCTGAGCGGGCTTGGGCTGCGCTGTGGCGCGCTGCTTGGGCAGCTTATACTCGTCCAGGATCCTCACCACATCGCCCGTGAACCTCCTCAGGCGCTGCGGCAAGTCTTTGGGCGCAAACGTCCACTCGCATTCATTTTCGTTCGGCAGGCAAGACCCGAGCTTGACCACCGCCTCTGCTGGTGGTTTCTTGTTGCACTCTTGCGTCAGCATGCATTCCGCCGTGAGTGAGAAGTCGGTGGAAATCAGGGACGACACCCGCCCCTGCGTCAACCTGCTGACGATCCCGCGCCAGAAGCCGGGGATCTGGTCCGGAACCGTGGGCAGCACGACCGACAGCGTACCAAACACTGCCACGTCGGACGCCAGGTCACCGGCGGCCGTGCTGGCCACGGGCCTCGCGTTGACGTTGAACAGCAGCACCTGCCGGCCGTGCTCGCTGGCCAGCCGTTTGGTGCCACAGGCCACGCGGTGCAGGACGTAGTCGACGAGCGGCAGCGGCGTGCAGGGCGCCAGTGCATGCCCCTGTGCGCTGCCGACCCGCACGGCCGTGGTGTCCAGCAGGCGGGTCTTGCCGTCCCAGAGCTCAGCGGTTGAGGTAGGGTCGTACGCAGCGCGGCCACAAGATCTCCGCGAGAGCCGCGCCCGTCTGGCGGTAGCAGGAAATGAGCCATTGCGACTCTTCGGACTTGTCGCGGTCGGGCCAGTCCAACAGCGCGCGCTGCCTGTTCCTTTCGTCCAAGAGGTTTTGTTCGCGTGCATTCGCGTAGATTGTGCGCACGAAGGGCGCGTACAGGTCCACCAACACGTCCGAGCACCCTGAGCGGCGCCAAGAGCATCCACGCGGCCTTGAGGGCGTTGACCATGGACTGCCCGGGGGGTGGCTCGTTCCCCCCCCAGCGCGACTTCACCGTGTTCTGGTCCAGCGCGGCGGTCGGCTGCTCGGCGAACGCCTGGCTGGCCAGCCTGAGTAGCTCTACTGCGTCTGGGTCCGAGAGCACGAAGGTGCCGAACTGCTGCTTCTGCAGGGGCCACACTGCTATTGTCTGTGGCAGCTTCCAGCTGAGCGCCAGCGGCTGTAGCGGCTGCTCAAGCTCGAGCACGCCAGTGCCGCGAGCCGCCGTTGGCACCGGCGGAGCGGGGACGGTCGCCGCGGAGCCTCCTCCTTTGAAGCGCAGGGCCGGCAGTTCGTCGTAGCAGCAGATTGTGCGCAGGGACTCGAACCACGACGGACGGCCGCTGTTGATGTGCGCCATGTCGAATTCCGTGCGCACACGCCGCGCGTGGCTCTTGTTGCGCAGTACGGTCTGGATCTGCAGTTCCTCGCCGCCCGAGCCACAAAGCGCGACGAGGCCGCGCGCCTTCCAGCTCCTGCGCGCGCACGCCCACGGGAGGCGCAGGGCGTACAGGGCGACCTGCGGCGCCGACGTGGAGGACAGGCAGCCCGCGGCCGAGCCTTCGGAGACCACGCACAACAGGATCTCCATGCACCAGGTCCAGAAGCCGCTGCTGCCGCTGGTGCGCTCGTGGTCGATCAGCGCGGCGGCCATGCGGTCGTGCCAACGCTTGTTCACGGCCATAGGAATGTTGTCCACGAACCTGGTTTGGCGGATGTGGCGCGCCAGCCACGCCTGCACCTCGCCGACCCAGACCTCGTGCGCGTGCCCCCCCCCCGGCACGAGCGTGCCCAGCGTATCGAGCAGCGTGGCCATCATAAGCAGGCGCAGCGACTCATTGCGGAG
Organism: Paulinella micropora; assembly: GCA_019918135.1. NCBI lineage: Eukaryota > Cercozoa > Imbricatea > Euglyphida > Paulinellidae > Paulinella > Paulinella micropora. The sequence goes on from WBZZ01005221.1 coordinate 121,300, forward strand.
CTCCGTGGTTGCGGGCGCCAGCCGGGTCAGCTCTTCCGCGCGGGCCCCCGCGTTCTTTTCCTCGTAGTAAACGAAAGACCACTGGGCCTGGTGCCTGTGCTTGATGGGCTCTGCATAATCCCTTTTAACATTCGGCGGGGGCGGCGCGCGCGGCAAAACGGGGCCGGCTGCTAATGACGACGTCAGAGGTTTGGCCCGGCAAAGGCTCCTCACGGGCAGCGCGTTGGCGGCCGACTGGTGCGAGGCGATAGTGTGCAGCCCCGCCCGGTCGGGGAGGGCACACGCGGCCGCGGACGCAGTCGTGACGAAGGCCAACGCCCCCAGGCGCGTTATCAGCCGTGTCTGCCAGGCGGGGTGGGCCGTGAGCGCGTCGAAGCAGGCCCTGACGTGCTGGTCGCAGTCGTAGTCCAGCACCACGAGCTTGGCGCCGCTAGTGCTGGCCAGGCAGAACTGTGCTAGGCTGCCGGCCAGCGCATTGTTCTCTGTGGCGATGATGTCGATGAGGCAGCCGGCCGCGTCGGCCGCGTCGGCCGCGTTCGGCGGCTCAAGTGTCCACCTCAATTGTTTGCGAAAGGGGAGCAGCTGGGCGCCCAACAGCGACAGGGCACGCGCGCCGCCGCGCAGCAGCAGCAACGGAGGAGAGTCCGCGCACAGAAGTCGGGCCCTGAGCTGCACGTCGCGCTTGTACCAAGACCGGTCCAGGACTGCACGGGCCAGCGTTCCGGCCGATGATGCAACTGCCAGCGCGCCGGCCCCCGACCAGAACCGCTGCGCCGTGCCGTCCAGACCGACCAGCAGGGAGTTGTCGTCATCGTCCTCGAGCTCGGCCGTGGCCGGGCCGTGGCAGGCCGAGACGGAAATTAGCGTTGCCGTCAGTGTGTACCAGAGGCTCAGAAAGCAGAAGATTTGTTCTTCTGTCTGGCAGCGGGCCCAGAACGGGCCCGGCGAGCCGGCCAGCACTGCCTGGTACACATTGCGGGCCGCGCCCAGGTCCCAGACAATTGCAGGAAACGCGTCCGACAGCAGCTTCTCGCAAATTGCCAGGCCGCGCGCCGCGCCCTCCAGGCCGCGCGGCAGAACGGTGGTCACCATGGGCAGCAGCACGTCGCAAGGCAGCATGACGCGGTAGTCAACGATGGGCTGCAGCGATACGTTTTGGGCATCCGTGGCGGCGGGCGCGCTCGGATCCCACAGCAGCTGCAGTGAGTGCCGCAGCACGGCCGCGTGTTCTTTCTGCAGCAGACACCAACAGCCGTGCTGGCAGTTCCCGGAGTTAGACACCCAGGCGAGCGGGAGCTCCAGGCGCAGCGCCGGGCCAAGAGCCCGAGTCGTGCTTCTGCCAACAAACCAGCTCACCGTCTGACTCGGGGAGTATGAGTCGCCACAGTTCCGTTTCGCCTCCGTGCAAGCCGCGGCCTACGATTCAGATCTCGGGGGTGGTTTTGGCCGGGCGGAGCCCGCTGATTTCGGTTAGGATTGCCGACACCACGCGGGCCACCAAGAACACTGCCTCGGGGGGCGGGTGTTGCCAGCGGCCGGAGACCGCGTCGCGCGCCGCGCCGAAGGTCTTGATGTAGGCCGCGCTGGCCTTTGTACGCTGGTAGTTCACGAAGGTCTCGCTGGCCTGCTGGTACGACAGGGCTATCTGGTGGTGCAGGCCGTTACTCTCTGGCTCCAGCAGGTGTTGCAGACCCCCCGCGCCGCGTTCATTGGACAGCAGGATATCCTCGATCATCTTCCACGTAGACAATGTCGACTGCTGTAATTCAGTCTCATCGCGAGCGCGATTCGCCAGTTGGATCTGCATGATCACCGTAAACCACGCGGGCGGTTGCTTGGAAGGCATCACGGCAGTTGACTGTATGTCCAGTGCGCGCGCTCTCTTTTCCCCCCCTTCCCCTCCCTTTCTCTCTCTCTCTCTCTCTTTTCTGTATCCCCCTCGCTCAGGGTGAAACTTGGGGAGCAGCGCTGAGATCGGGTTTGGGTTTGCGGGTCGGAGTATAAACAAAGGCAAAAAAAAGCCGGATGTCAACTGCCGAGCCAGGGAGGGGGCGTGCGAAGGGAGGGGAAAAGGCGAGGTGCGGGGGCCCCGGGGGGGTGTGGGAGGGATAAGAGGTAAGGGAGAGGAAAGGGAGCAAATGCCAGGGCTTTTGGGTTTGGGGCGGGCGGAAAGGAAATGCAACAGACCCGCGGCAAAAATGATTTCTGTCTTGGTTAAGTAGGGGGGGGGCGGCCTTTTTTTTTTGGTTGGGGAACGGGAGGTGGGGGGGGGGGGGGGGGGAGCGTATTAAGTACTACTAAGGGACAGACAGCAAAGAAAAGGGCCGCCCCCCCTCCCTTCCTCCCCGCCCCTCTTTCTCTCTCTCTTTCTCTTTTTCTGCCCCCCCCCCCCCCCCCGCAAGGTCTTTTGGTAGGCAGGGAAAGAAACAAGGGAGGGAAAGAAACAAAAGAGGGAAAGAAATAGGGGGGGGGGGGTGAATAGGCACAAGGAAGAGGAATTATTTGTGAGATAACTGCTTTTTTCCCCTCCCATCCTCCCTCTTTCTTTTAATGTCCTTCTACCTGCCCCCTCCCCCCTTCCCTATTTCTCCCTCCCCCTTCAAAGAATAATTTGACTTAAGTCCTTTCTTGGCAACCACCACAAACGAAAAAAAAATCTCCTCTTCTTCCCCCCCCCCCCCTCCGTGCTCTTGTCCTCTCTTTTCTCTCTCTCCCCCCACGTTTTAGTGGAAGCAGACTACGTCGATGGCAAGCGCCACAGCGCGCCCCGGGCTCGTGGGCCACGGTAATGACCACCAGATAGAACAAAGAAAACGGCTAACTAGGGGGGTCACTTTTTGCGAAAATTTTCAAGACATTATGTCAATTTCTCCCAAACTAACAGGAGCTTATTTATATTGCTTCCACTGTTTGTAGAAAGAATAGGAATGATAACAAGTGTTTTTATTAATATTAAATCACTTTAACTTTAAAAAAAAGACTGATTTTTGACCGGTCCGAAACCACGTTTTACGATGATTTTTCTATGTTTTTTTTGTGTCTGCAATCAGAATATAACAGCGTGCCGTTGCGATAACAAAGGAAACCAGCTTTATTTATCATTATAGCATTATTTCACTTTATTTTCCTCACTTCTACTCACAAATTAGCTTGCGGACTTAGTTTTTTTTAGGTAGGGGGACGTGTCGGTAGGGTAGGGGTAGGGGCGGAGGTGAGGAATCGATGTAAGTCCGATGTGATGCACCTGTTCTTATTAGCTTTATGATTATTACTGCTACTATTACCATACCATTATTATATTATTGTTTAATTTCCTTAGAAAGATGCTTTTAGAAGGGTGAGAGATGAAGGGGGTGGAGTGTGGGTGGGTGTGTGGGGTGAATAAAGGGATTGTCAGTGAGGACGTGACAGCAACTAGGTTCATACAAAACAGATGCAATCAAAATGCTTTTCTTTAATAGTAGCTACCTTATATGCTCTACAATCAGATCAACTTCAAATCAAACGAAAAAGTGGACGATGACCCAAGCGCCTGTTCAGATACCTAAATAAACACGCGAAACATATTCAGACGCACGATTGCAGGCGGATGTACATAAAAACTTCCACGTTTGTAGATTGGAGGACTTCTACAGGAGCGGCAGATCCGAATCTGAGCTCGTTGATTGGTCGCTCGTTGATTGATCATCCCACGAGCAGAGGCCACACCTGTCGCCTCCCTCCTCGTTTTCATAGTGGCAGATGGTGCATTCCCACGGTTCCGGACCAGGAACTCGACGGCGCCTGCGCCGCGATGGCTCTGTCTCTGATTCGCGCGGTTCACGTGCGCGCTTGCGATAGACTCCTCGTCCCCTTTGCGCATTAGCAGCCCTGCGTTTGCGGCGATGTCCCCGACCTGCTCGACGACCGCGAGCGCCACTACCAATGCCATTCGCTACCCCAGCTACTACCAACACAATGTAATCATCATGCAGCTACAATACATAGCAGAGCATACAATTATACTAGCTATGAGAAATGAAAATCGACCATCTCCGTCTGAATCCGAAGCATGCTGAGGTGCTGGAGCTGCAGCATCAGCAGAGAGCTCATCCTGGAGGCCGCAATCACAAACCTGAAAATGGCTCCATGCCACGTCGATAAGCTGAGCCTTTTCGAATTGTTTGCGATCTCCGTCTTGGGTGGATACGCCATGCATTCGAAGCCAATACTTGAGCTCCTTTATCACCATTTGGCTCGCCGCAAAGGCTTCCTTGTCTGCTGCTTCGCTAAGAAGTAGCGACACCTTAGTACGCCACGGTGCTGAGGCAAAGTTGAAAGCCACATCCTGTGCGAACTTCTCCTCTGCAGTGAGCTCCCTCGCGCCGACCCACTTTGCATGTGCAGGCGCCTCTCTGTCGTTGCAAAAGTAAGTTCGCGGTAACGACATTAACTCTTCCTGTGTCAGCCGCGTGAGACCTTCCATCTTTTCTTTACGATTGGGCGGCAACTCCCAAAAGTTGACAGGAAGTTCGTCGATGAGGCGAAACGCTACTCTCCACTCCGTCCCCTTCGCGTCAGTGCAGGACATGTGTGCTGGACGGCCGGGCAATCCACCGTTCATGTACTCACCGTCGAATTCAATTCTGGTGAGATTCCTACCCGCAAGCATCTCCTCGATCCATGCCTTTTCATCCTCACCACACAAAGTGGCCGACAGGGAGCTTCAGTGGAAGGTCAGTCTCTGAAAGAAAAAAACACACAGAATAAGGAGAATTAGTATGTTACAGTAATATTAACGTTGTCTATGAACAACACAGCCAAGGAAAAGAAATGATAAAAATTGACCTGGATGCTTGACGAACAGTTGAAGTGGCGCCCCTTTCACGTTGTCGTGCTCCCCGTGCCACTCCTTTTGGGCATCCCCCCATGTCTTGATTTCCGCAGTCGGAAGCGCTCCCGGCTCCAGCTTCTTGATTCGGTATACCAACGGCCTGTTGTAGTGCTTGATGTGCTTGTTCATGCAGGGACTGTAATGAGTTTGCCAGTCGTAGTTGCAGCCGAGAGTCAACAGCACGTAGCGATCTCGCTTGGTTTTGAAGGCCAACATGGCCTTGAAGAGAGCTTGGGCGATGTTGGTAACGAAGAACGAGCTTTTCAAACCAATGTCCATCACCCTGAAGTCTTGGTCGTCGCCGTCGTGACCGTGCCCTGGAGGCTTTCGATGAGTCTGGACTTCTCCCCTGACATCTCTGTCGACAATATCAGAGGCAAAGCCAAGCATGGCCCACGCTGTGTTGTCGCCTGCTCCATCCCATTCCAGGTACAGCTTCCACGATGCCATAGTGCGTCGATCCCACAGCTCCCAATGCAGAATCGAAGCCAGCATAGTGATATTGCTGTTCACGTTATGCTCCACTGCGCCTTCGAGATACGCAAAAACGAAATGAGTGTCGGTCGTGTAACAGGTAGTCATGCCAAGACATAGCCTGAAGACTATTTTCCCCTTGAAGTCTTTTGCTCTGCGGCGGCAAGAAGGAACTTTGAATGGAGGTTTCATGTCAGTTGAAATCACAGTGGAATGTTGGTCGACAGGGGCACCCTTCTTTCGAATCATGCTGGCTACCCGGGCTTCTCGATGCAACTTGCTATGCAATCGACTTCTCCGACGCCAGTCCTGAGCATCAGTTTCCGTCTTGAAACCTATCGAATGCTCCGCTGCCAGCTCAGTGCAAAATTCACACTTGGCAAAATCACCATCTAAAACACAAACGTAACAGTGTGAGACTGGAACAACACGATCAATGCGAAATTACCCCTGATGAACTCAACTTGCGAAAAGTCAGCCGTCCAAACCTTGTTTATCGTCACACTCGAAGGCGGTCTGTCAGCGCGGATGCTTTCGCAGATCCCGTTTGCATACCGCTCAACGATGTCCTTCCAGTTGTCGCGCACGTATTCGTGGACACCAGCGTCACGCGCCATCTCTTGAAGCTTCCATTTGCCGTCGCTGCATATTTCTGGGCTGGTCGAAATTTCTCACAAAGCAGCACCGCCACAAGATCTTCAGTGACTGGCTGTGCGGACGACAGCTTCGCAAAGACCTTGTTGTTGTTCGCCAAGAGCTTGTGGGCTCTGTTCAATACTGCAGTGCTGACCGCGTGAATTCGCTGCCAAGCCGCTCTGCAAATAGCCTCAGTCTGGTACATGTACTGAAATGAG
>WBZZ01005221.1:132500-136952 GCA_019918135.1 Paulinella micropora
GAAGTCTTAGACAAGGGGGGGGAGAAGGGGGAAAAAAAGGGGAAAGAGGAGAAGAAGGCAAAGAAGGGGAAGCGGAAGGGGAAGGGGACGAAGGAGGAGGAGGAGGAGGAGGAGCAGCCCTCGTCCCCCTGAGTCTGGAGGAGGAGGAGGCGCAGGCGGCATCCGAGGAGGAGGAGGAGGCCCTGGCGGCATCCGAGGATGGGGACGAGAAGAATACCAAAGTCCCACCTGGCAAGGTGAGGATCTTTCATGCTCCGGGCTTCTTCAAATTCGTGTCAGGCAAAACCTGGCAGGATTGGTAAGAAACCCATTGTTTTTGTGGCTGTTACGCGACATAATAACATTGCTGTCAGCGGGGAGGGGCTCGCGTCGCTTCCGGTATGAGTGTTTTTCCCGCTGTTTTTTTTTTCTTTTGTTTTATTTTCGTTTTTTCATGAGTTTCTATCGCTATCCCCCCTACTTTTGGCTGGTTACTGTTGTTCTCGTGGCTGTGTCGCGACTTATGTTGTCGGTAGCGGGGGGGGGGGGGGGGTGGGGGTGGGGGGGGGGGTGGGGTGGGGGGGGGGGCTCGCGTCGCTTCCGGTATGAGTGTTTTTCCCGCTGTTTTTTTTCCTTTTGTTTTATTTTTGTTTTTCATGAGTTTCTATCGCTATCCCCCTACTTTTGGCTGGTTGCCGTTGTTTTTGTGGCTGTGTCGCGACATATGTTGTCGGTAGCGGGGGGGGGGGGGGGGGGGCTCGCGTCGCTTCCGGTATGAGTGTTTTTGCCGCTGTTTTTTTCCTTTTGTTTTATTTTTGTTTTTCATGAGTTTCTATCGCTATCCCCCCTACTTTTGGCTGGTTGCTGTTGTTTTTGTGGTTGTGTCGCGACTTATGTTGTCGGTAGCGGGGGGGGGGGGGGGGTGGGCTCGCGTCGCTTCCGGTATGAGTGTTTTTGCCGCTGTTTTTTTTTCCTTTTGTTTTATTTTTGTTTTTCATGAGTTTCTATCGCTATCCCCCCTACTTTTGGCTGGTTGCTGTTGTTTTTGTGGCTGTGTCGCGACTTATGTTGTCGGTAGCGGGGGGGGGGGGGGGGGGGGGGCTCGCGTCGCTTCCGGTATGAGTGTTTTTGCCGCTGTTTTTTTTCCTTTTGTTTTATTTTTGCTTTTTCATGAGTTTCCATCGCTATCCCCCCTACTTTTGGCTGGTTGCTGGTGTTTTTGTGGCTGTGTCGCGACTTACGTCGGTAGCGGGGGGGGGGGGGGGGTGGGGGGGCTCGCGTCGCTTCCGGTATGAGTGTTTTTGCCGCTGTTTTTTTTCCTTTTGTTTTATTTTTGTTTTTCATGAGTTTTCATCACTATCCCCTCTGCGTTTGGCTGGTTGCTGTTATTTTTGTGGCTGTGTCGTGACTTATGTTGTCGGTAGCGGGGATGCAAAAGAAAACAAAGGATTTTGGCATTCAGGACACTGCCATAACGCAAATATTTGCGTGAATTCCCAAAAAATCATATCAGCATCAACATCGAGACTGGGGCTAGCCACCCTGCAAATATGAGCTCCCAACTCCTCCTGCTTCCCACAAACCATGGTTTATTCCGACAGGGTGCCAAAATGGTAGGAGGGCGGGGGGGGGGGGGGGGGGGAGGGGGGGCTCGCGTCGCTTCCGGTATGAGTGTTTTTCCCGCTGTTTTTTTTTTCCTTTTGTTTTATTTTTGTTTTTCATGAGTTTCTATCGCTATCCCCCCTACTTTTGGCTGGTTGCTGTTGTTTTTGCGGCTGTGTCGCGACTTATGCTGTCGGTAGCGGGGGGGGGGGGGGGGGGGGTGGGGGGGGGGGCGCTCGCGTCGCTTCCGGTATGAGTATTTTTGCCGCTGTTTTTTTTCCTTTTGTTTTATTTTTGTTTTTCATGAGTTTCTATCGCTATCCCCCCTACTTTTGGCTGGTTGCTGGTGTTTTTGTGGCTCTGTCGCGACTTACGTCGGTAGCGGGGGGGGGGGGGGGGGGGGGCGCTCGCGTCGCTTCCGGTATGAGTGTTTTTGCCGCTGTTTTTTTGTTCCTTTTGTTTTATTTTTGTTTTTCATAGTTTCTATCGCTATCCCCCCTACTTTTGGCTGGTTGCTGTTGTTTTTGCGGCTGTGTCGTGACTTATGCTGTCGGTAGCGGGGGTGCAAAAGAAAACAAAGGATTTTGGCATTCAGGACACTGCCCTAACGCAAATATTTGCGTGAATTCCCAAAAAATCATATCAGCATCAACATCGAGACTGGGGCTAGCCACCCTGCAAATATGAGCTCCCAACTCCTCCTGCTTCCCACAAACCATGGTTTATTCCGACAGGGTGCCAAAATGGTAGGAGGGGGGGGAGGGGGGGGGGGGGGGGGCTCGCGTCACTTCCGGTATGAGTATTTTTGCCGCTGTTTTTTTTTCCTTTTGTTTTATTTTTGTTTTTCATGAGTTTCTATCGCTATCCCCCTACTTTTGGCTGGTTGCTGTTGTTTTTGTGGCTGCGTCGCGACTTATGTTGTCGGTAGCGGGGGGGGGGGGGGGGGGGGGGGGGGGGGGGGGCTCGCGTCGCTTCCGGTATGAGTGTTTTTGCCGCTGTTTTTTTTCCTTTTGTTTTATTTTTGTTTTTTCATGAGTTTCTATCGCTATCCCCCTACTTTTGGCTGGTTGCTGTTGTTTTTGTGGTTGTGTCGCGACTTATGTTGTCGGTAGCGGGGGGGCGGGGGGGGCTCGCGTCGCTTCCGGTATGAGTGTTTTTGCCGCTGTTTTTTTTCCTTTTGTTTTATTTTTTGTTTTTCATGAGTTTCTATCGCTATCCCCCCTACTTTTGGCTGGTTGCTGTTGTTTTTGTGGTTGTGTCGCGACTTATGTTGTCGGTAGCGGGGGGGGGGGGGGGGGGGGGGGGGGGGGGGGGGGGGGGGGGGCTCGCGTCGCTTCCGGTATGAGTGTTTTTGCCGCTGTTTTTTTTTCCTTTTGTTTTATTTTTGTTTTTCATGAGTTTCTATCGCTATCCCCCCTACTTTTGGCTGGTTGCTGTTGTTTTTGTGGCTGTGTCGCGACTTATGTTGTCGGTAGCGGGGGGGGGGGGGGGGGGGGGCTCGCGTCGCTTCCGGTATGAGTGTTTTTGCCGCTGTTTTTTTCCTTTTGTTTTATTTTTTGCTTTTTCATGAGTTTCTATCGCTATCCCCCCTACTTTTGGCTGGTTGCTGGTGTTTTTGTGGCTGTGTCGCGACTTACGTCGGTAGCGGGGGGGGGGGGGGGTGGGGGGGCTCGCGTCGCTTCCGGTATGAGTGTTTTTGCCGCTGTTTTTTTTCCTTTTGTTTTATTTTTGTTTTTCATGAGTTTTCATCACTATCCCCCCTACGTTTGGCTGGTTGCTGTTATTTTTGTGGCTGTGTCGTGACTTATGTTGTCGGTAGCGGGGATGCAAAAGAAAACAAAGGATTTTGGCATTCAGGACACTGCCATAACGCAAATATTTGCGTGAATTCCCAAAAAATCATATCAGCATCAACATCGAGACTGGGGCTAGCCACCCTGCAAATATGAGCTCCCAACTCCTCCTGCTTCCCACAAACCATGGTTTATTCCGACAGGGTGCCAAAATGGTAGGAGGGCGGGGGGGGGGGGGGGGGAGGGGGGGCTCGCGTCGCTTCCGGTATGAGTGTTTTTCCCGCTGTTTTTTTTTTCCTTTTGTTTTATTTTTGTTTTTCATGAGTTTCTATCGCTATCCCCCTACTTTTGGCTGGTTGCTGTTGTTTTTGCGGCTGTGTCGCGACTTATGCTGTCGGTAGCGGGGGGGGGGGGGGTGGGGGGGGGGGCGCTCGCGTCGCTTCCGGTATGAGTATTTTTTGCCGCTGTTTTTTTTTCCTTTTGTTTTATTTTTGTTTTTCATGAGTTTCTATCGCTATCCCCCCTACTTTTGGCTGGTTTGCTGGTGTTTTTGTGGCTCTGTCGCGACTTACGTCGGTAGCGGGGGGGGGGGGGGGGGGGCGCTCGCGTCGCTTCCGGTATGAGTGTTTTTGCCGCTGTTTTTTTGTTCCTTTTGTTTTATTTTTGTTTTTCATAGTTTCTATCGCTATCCCCCCTACTTTTGGCTGGTTGCTGTTGTTTTTGCGGCTGTGTCGTGACTTATGCTGTCGGTAGCGGGGGTGCAAAAGAAAACAAAGGATTTTGGCATTCAGGACACTGCCCTAACGCAAATATTTGCGTGAATTCCCAAAAAATCATATCAGCATCAACATCGAGACTGGGGCTAGCCACCCTGCAAATATGAGCTCCCAACTCCTCCTGCTTCCCACAAACCATGGTTTATTCCGACAGGGTGCCAAAATGGTAGGAGGGGGGGAGGGGGGGGGGGGGGGGTCGCGTCACTTCCGGTATGAGTATTTTGCCGCTGTTTTTTTTTCCTTTTGTTTTTTTTTTGTTTTTCATGAGTTTCTATCGCTATCCCCCTACTTTTGGCTGGTTG
>WBZZ01005222.1:27500-40000 GCA_019918135.1 Paulinella micropora
TTTGCTTATTCTTCTCATCATTGTTTGCGATTGAATCTCGATAGCTGAAATGAAATAGAAAAAAATGGAATAACATCAAAGATCCCAAACACTCCACCTACAGCGACCACTGGTCCAAGGCCAACTGAGCGGTATGTCAAATGCAGTTTCTGAACTTCTTTGCAACGCAACCTCATCCACGTTGTGGAGAACTCGATGATGTCTGGACGGGACTGATCGGAGCAAGAATTTAGATGATCTTGAAGTTTCACTGAAGTGGTGAATAGCTTTAGGCCAAAAGCAAATATGGAGAATGTGCGCGCTCCATCGCGAACCTGGGTAGCGCCTAGTGCGCACATTCTCAATAGTTGCAGACTCCATCGCGAACCCGGGTAGAAAAATGGAGATTGCTTTTTCTTGTTTTATTGAATACTCAGGCATAGGGATTAGTTTCTACACAGCAACTCCCGGAGTCCGTCTCTCAGGTTAGCAGAGGTGGCAGACAGACAGGCAACAAAAGAAACAACAATTTTGCTGCGCAAGCTTGCAAAAACTTCATTTCACAACATACCATACATCCCATGAGCTCTCTCCCCTCTCTCCTAGGTCTTATGTGTTTAAGCACAAAGACCTAGATTGTGCAAGATATTGTGCATGGAATATGCGTGATTGTGCATGAGATGAGAAGCATTATGTGCAAAATTGTGTGAGATGTGTGTGGATGTGTGTGTAAATGTGTTTATTTTCTCATCCCTCACTCACCACCCCCAAACGAGAAGACATCATGTGAATGGGTGGGTGGGTGGGGGTTCTTGCCTTTCCTAAAACCCAAACTAAAAGCACTTGTGTATAAAACAAAAAATGCAAATCTGAGGGGGACAGGATTGTTGTTCTAATCTTCTTTATTTGCGCAGAGAAACTCTGCAAGTGAACTCAATTGATTGTCACTCACTACCAGCCCACTCTGCTGATATGGTTATTTGTGAAATGACGCTTTGCTGCGCAAGCTTGCAAAAACTTCATTTCACAACATACCATACATCCCATGAGCTCTCTCCCCTCTCTCCTAGGTCGCGAAAAAGACCTGAAAAAATTTTGGTAATGCCATTTTTCCCTGCCAGGCCTGGAAGAAATGCCGACAAATTGCCTATATTCCCTCAAAAATTGCATTTTTGGTAAATTTTTTAGGCTGACTGGAAATTAGGAAAAGACTCATCGAGCTGTTTGCTGCTTAAAAATATTATTTTTGCTTGTGCTTTGGCATAGTCCATGATACATTCTTTCTGTCCACGATAAGATCCTAAATTGTGAATAAGTAGCTTTGCAACGTGTGTAATGCCCCGAAACTAAAACAGCAATTATAGACTGATAACAAATCTGATTATCAATGTATCTTCGTTTTTATGCCTGTATTCTGCGCGTTCGTACCGTTTTCCTTTTCCCGTATGCAAACATTAGTCTGTGTATGTTTGCATCCTTATTGTTAGTTGTCGAGGTTTTTCTTGTTAGTCAGTTTTATGTCCTAGTAGATGTGTGTGGTGTAAGTGTTTTGTGAATGTCTATTTCCGTAAATATTCTTGTAATCCATTGTAGTGTATCTGGAATCGATGAGTATTTCATTGATATCGTTTTCGCTGTGAAGAAAGTGGTGTAATTACGAGTTATGTTATCGACTTTAAATTTAGTGTGTTGAGTCTCTCTTATATGTGAGTGGTTGTGTCGTTTTTGTCCGATGCTGTTCCTGTATGCATTTTGAGCGTTAGATTTCTTACTAAGCCCTGGTGCCGTCGTACTGTACACGTTAAGCTATTCTGGAATCTATTTCTGTAAGATTGCTCTTCACTGCATATATTACGTCTGCATGTCTGTATATATTATGACGAACTATATTGTTATGTGACCGATATTGAGTGCTATTACGAGGACTTGTTACTGTAACCATGTCATTATGTGACATGAGTTTATCACTGGATATCTCAGTTAAATACTTCATTTCTCTTGACTAACATTACGATACGATACGATACGATACATACGATACGATACGATACGATATGATACAATATGATACGATACGATACGATACGATACGATACGGTACGGTACGATACGATACGCTACGATACGATACGATATGATACGATACGATACGATATGATACGATACGATATGATACGATACGATACGATACGATATGATACGATACGATACGATACGATACGATACGATACAAGTCGAGACGATACGATACGATACGATACGATACGATACGATACGATACGATACGATACGATACAAGACGATACAAGACGATACGATACGATATGATACGATACGATACGATACGATATGATACGATATGATACGATACGATACAATACGAGACGATACGATACGATACGATACGATACGATACGATAGGATAGGATATGATAGGATACGATACGATACGATACGATACGATACGATATGATACGATACGATATGATACGATACGATACGATACGATACGATACGAAACGATACGCTACTAACGGTTCAGTAAGTGTATTTCGTAAGTTAAATCGCATTCTAGTACAGCATGGGAATCGATTTTAATAAGCGAGCGTCAGTTACTTATCTGGTAAACCATAGCATACACCATCATCGAACGGTGGTGTAGATTGTATTTGAGCATATTTCTTATGAGAACCAAGGAGTATCTAAGCGATTTTGACTCCTGCCTGCAAGACGCTCGTAATGGCCAGTTTGTTTCTAAGCTGATGTCGCGCACATATTTGAACACACATGTACTTTTATCTGACCACAATCCTTGCCTCCTGATTGCGTATAGTTTCATTCCCAATCTTGCCGCCTCTGTAGCCGAGCCGATTCTATTAGAATATGACGCGTAGATAGCTGGATCCAATCCGATGAGTGACACTTTCTCTTTCAGAATACTGGACGATGTTTTGCTACTTAAGTGCTCCAGACTGTTTCCCTCAATTTTGAAGAAGAGAGGCGAACTGTCTGTGAGTGAACCGCGAAATAAATCCTTCATAGCCTGCAAGTATGCTCGAACCCATTTAACAGCGCAAAATGTTTCTGTGCCTTGACCGACATACACTAGCTTCTCATCTTTATCGTTCTTGAGGTGCCTCAGCCGGAGTACCATGTATTCACATGGGCTGTTGTTTATTGTAGTCGTGTGAAACCATATATCCTCCACCTTTAGTGCAGTGATATTGCCCACTCGTGTCATAGAGATCCATTGCAGCAAAATCATGGTGCTGTTTCTGCTGTCTCTCCAATTATTAAGAGGCAGTTGGAGGATCTTGAGTAAATCGTCCCTCAACAGTGGGTATTTGCCTTCCTTGCCCTGCGGGGATTCTGCCACTGCTCTTTCCTTTGCCATTTGCACCAATGTGCTATCGGTGGGGTCGCAGTAGGGAAGTAGTGCGTATTGCGCCTTAATAGCGGCGAAGTGCCCTTTGATTGTACTCTCTGCATAGCCGCTTTCGCACATGTGTCTCAGGTAGTGAGCGACAGTCTCTGCTGTGGCAGGAAAGCATATTCGATGGTGTGCGATACACCAATTGATGAATTGCTTGCGTGAGGATGCATATGCGTCCATCGTTGACTGTCTTTTCTTGCCTTGGCTTGCCCATATTGCTATGTCAAGGTCGTTAAGTACGATGTAGCCTGTAGTAAGAAAACAAATTTAATTAGCAAAATCAAATAAGACTGCAAGCATGTGCCACTGAGGTCTATGTATATGTAGCGGGTGTGTGGGCCATGTTGGTGCTAGCGTGTACGCAGCGGGTGGTAATGGGAATGAATCCCTCGCGTGTTCAAGCACTTGTAGCCACCAAGGTCTTCCCTGCCATTTGGGTATCACAAACGCAACTCGCTTGCGTTCTTTCAGTGCGAGAAGAATTGACTGTTCTATCTGCCCGAAGTTCGGTGCTCACACGTCTCTGATCGTTATGTGCCATCGGTAGGTGATTGCCTTTATGATATCCGGGTGGACAGTCAAGCTAGTCAAGCCGGCAGTCAGTGCCTTTGAGTTCGCGTCTGCCCTTGTGTTACGTGAGCGTTCCACCCATCCCCAGAGTTTGTTCTTGATGTTGAGCCGCTGCGTGTATACATCGTCAATTATTTTGCATAAATGCGTGAGGTGTGGGCATTTTCGTGAGCCGCCTTTCTGTAAGTCTATTACAGCGTTGGCTAAATCGAAGACCGTGAGCACGGTGTTGCGATTACTCAAAATGTGTCTGAAATGTAGTGGGACCACTGTGGCTACCCAGAGCTCTCTGTGGGTGGAAGAGGTGCCGATGAGTTCGGTGGGCAATGGTATAGTCACGTCCATATTTAGTACGTGGCCACCTACTGCAAATTCCCCCGCGTCGAGCCTCAGCTCGATGTCCGTCCGTGCCTGGAAGATAGCTCGTTTGCATTTCAGTGGGTCTCGCAAAATGTGGAGCCAGTATTGGAGTTCTTCACTGAGCTCCGACCCTGTTGAGGTGCAAATGTTATCCCGTTCGATCCTCTTGCAGTGCACGACTGTTGCCAGCGTGACTCGCGTGAACAGCATTGCATTCTGAAGCGCTAGTTTCAACGTGATGATCGAAGCAGCAGTCGAGTGTAGCTGTTTGACTGACGCTCCGTGAGCCGAGTGAACGTCGCTTAGTAGCTGGGAGGATTGAGCGCAGTAGCTTCAACCTTTTTTCCTCCGGTACACCGATCCAGCTTTCTTTGCTGTTGATGATGTAGCCCAAGTATTGGACTTCATCTGCCGGCTCCCAACACGTCTTCTCCGAGAGGGGGAGGCCTAAGAGGCTGAAGAGTGCCTTCACGAACGCCGGTATGCCGTCGTGAGTCCTGGCTAGTTTGATTGCGAACAGGAAGTCGTCAGCGTATTGCATGCAAGGTATGTTCAAGGCTCGTAGCAGTCGCACCACCGCGTGCATCGCCTTTCCAAACCAGAATGGCGCTGTGCAGAAGCCGTAGAGTAGTGTGGTGTTCTGGTACGTCTTGCCGTTGTGTCGGAACGACGAGTAAGGTCTGCTTTGTATTGAAAGGGGTATTGAGTAGAAAGCCCGATTGAGGTCCACCACGAACAGCTTTGTGCCCGCGTCTCCATCCAGTACCATTTGTATGTCCTTTTCTAAAGTCTCCATGGTGAATGGAGCTTTTGCTTGGAACGAGTTACTGAAACGTTTGTCGGTGCAGAGCTTTGTTTTCTTAATCCCTGCCGGGTCCGCGAGCACTTGTAGTGGTTCGATCATGATGCAGTCATCTTCGTTTACTTCCACTGCGTCCCCCCGCGCGACCATATCGTTGATTTGTTCGTTGACAAATGCCAGGTGCTTAAAATATGACGGATGATTTACAAAATCTGTGGCAGGCGGCGTGCGTTCGAATATCAGCTCGACCCCATACGCTAGCCACGACAGTACAACGGGGTCGGTCCCAAGCGCTTTCCAGTATCCGAGCTTTGCCTTGATAGCGTGTGCCGGGTCCGTGGAGTCAGCACATGGGTTGCCACTGTTAAAATTTTCACCCAAGGTCTTGAGCCGTTCATGTGTTTGCTCCAAAGTGAAAGATGCATAGCTTTGGACGTCGATTGTAGGTGATCGTAGGAGTTCAGTCACATATGGGATTTCCTCCTGTGGTATCGTTTGTCGCGACGGACAGAAGTATGCTAGATGTCCTGTCTTTTTGCACCAAACGCACTGCATGATCCCCGCATAGTCTTTGAATATGTTTGATTTCGGCGCAGTTTTCGGTAGAAAATCTGATATCTTGCCGACCAGTTTTGGGCGTGAGTGTCTGCCAGTCACAGTAAGAGATAATGATTTTAATACTAAAAAGTAACTGAGTTGGTGTTGGGGAAAGCGGTGGTAATGCATTATTAAAATTTGGCTTGTTCGTTGCACTTTTACTTTACTTTCCGGCGTGTTGCCGTCGTTGTTTGACTAGTCATATTTAAACCGGTGGCGTGTTGCCGTGCGAGTCCGACCGTATAATATATTTTGAAATACACATAAAGAAGAGTAAGAGTAACATATATTTAATGCATATGTACTGTTTTCTGTTGCGGGTGCATGTGACTCAAACTCGACGACGTTTGCAAGTATCGCTAGTGCAGATGTGCAAGACGTATGTGTGTTCGTAAGTTGTGATTGAGTGTTCAGTTTGTAGTGCGCTGAGGGCGTTGATGTGGGTTCAGGGTCCAACAGCTTTCTGCGGTGTGCCCGCGCTTGTGGCAATGGGTGCAGGATACATGTGTGCGAGCACTAGATGGTATGTATGGTGGGGGCACTGTTGGGCTGACGGTTATGTACCCTGTCGGGTTTTGTGGTTGATGTGGCGGGATCGCGTATTGAATTGGCGGCTGCGGCCCGGTTGGTGGGACTTTGTAGCCAGGGACGCCTTGCCACGCCAGCGTTGGTACCGTCGCAGTGCTCTGGTGTGCTGCGGTGTCGCCGGTAGCCGCGCCGTTGGCATTGCCTCGCTGTGCATATTCGGCACAACCCCTTGCCTTGGCTGCCGTAGGGGTGCGCGGCGCTCTTCGAAGTGTGTGCCCTGATAGGTTCCCAGTAGGCTTCGATGTCCCCCGCGATCCGCAGCCGCTTTGCTGCCTGCAGGAACTTTTGCTCTGCGTCTTCCGCGGAGAGAGGCGTCGGCCCACCCATGTCCATTGCCAGGGTAGCCAGTGCGGTAGCCATTGCGCTTGCATCCGTCAGCCGCTCTTGCTCACTCTTGTACACATTACTCTCCAGTACCGCCATGATGATTTTCCCACCTTGGAAGTAACGTCGGTGCACGGGCTTCTCGATGAGCTTGGCGTCACGTTGCCCCGTCTCTTGCTTCGCTTGGTGGATCATGGCGTTGACTTGCTCGGATAGCCGGTTGGATTGGTCGAAGAAAGTAGAGTTGATCCCTGCCTGCAGTAGCCGCACCACCTTTCCCAAATCGTCGCTCGTAAGTGGGCGTGCCTTCGGGGGATTCGATGGAGAAGTGTTGATGTGACCCCCGAGACTGCCCAGGCCCGCTGCTCGTAGTGCGTCTTGTTGTTGTTGTAATGTCGGTGCCAAAGCCCCGCCGATGAATGACGATGATAATGATGCTTGGTGACGGTGCGTGAGTGTTACCAGTGCTGCTGCTGCTGCTGCTGCTGTTGGCTGCGCTCCCGAGAGGTTGGTCATTGCTGGCGCCGGCGCCTGTCGCTGCGGTATGGCTGGTCGTAGATGCAGAGCTGCCAGACACACTCGCACTGCCTCAAGCCGCGCTGTGGTCTCCTCCTCCTTGGTAGTCGTGGTCATCGTCGCTAGCATCTTCCTCGGCGCGTCTCTTCTTTGATGAAGGCTTCTTTACTCGCTTGGGTTTCTCGCTTGACATGGATTTGCGACGCAACCTCATCCACGTTGTGGAGAATTCGATCATGTCTGGACGGGACTGATCGGAGCAAGAATTTAGATGATCTTGAAGTTTCACTGAAGTGGTGAATAGCTTTAGGCCAAAAGCAAATATGGAGAATGTGCGCGCTCCATCGCGAACCTGGGTAGCGCCTAGTGCGCACATTCTCAATAGTTGCAGACTCCATCGCGAACCCGGGTAGAAAAATGGAGATTGCTTTTTCTTGTTTTATTGAATACTCAGGCATAGGGATTAGTTTCTACACAGCAACTCCCGAAGTCCGTCTCTCAGGTTAGCAGAGGTGGCAGACAGACAGGCAAC
Organism: Paulinella micropora; assembly: GCA_019918135.1. NCBI lineage: Eukaryota > Cercozoa > Imbricatea > Euglyphida > Paulinellidae > Paulinella > Paulinella micropora. Next base: position 35,202 of record WBZZ01005222.1, read on the forward strand.
AAAAGAAACAACAATTTTGCTGCGCAAGCTTGCAAAAACTTCATTTCACAACATACCATACATCCCATGAGCTCTCTCCCCTCTCTCCTAGGTCTTATGTGTTTAAGCACAAAGACCTAGATTGTGCAAGATATTGTGCATGGAATATGCGTGATTGTGCATGAGATGAGAAGCATTATGTGCAAAATTGTGTGAGATGTGTGTGGATGTGTGTGTAAATGTGTTTATTTTCTCATCCCTCACTCACCACCCCCAAACGAGAAGACATCATGTGAATGGGTGGGTGGGTGGGGGTTCTTGCCTTTCCTAAAACTCAAACTAAAAGCACTTGTGTATAAAACAAAAAATGCAAATCTGAGGGGGACAGGATTGTTGTTCTAATCTTCAAATTTTCGAGCAGGAACAACAGTTCCCGCTTCTTTATTTGCGCAGAGAAACTCTGCAAGTGAACTCAATTGATTGTCACTACCGGCCCACTCTGCCTGATATGGTTATTTGTGAAATGACGCTTTTCTAGTTTGCTAAAAACTTGCTAAAACCAATAGATTTTTGAGGACACTTGCCTTGCGACCTAATTCTTCCACTGTGGTCACCTTTATCCAAAGTCTTCAGTCGAACAGAAAGCCAAGCAGGTCGAGTTTTATCTTGGCACTGCAAGTATGACGGGAGGAATAAATATGAACAACCAAAACATTACAAATGTAAATCAACTAAATGGTAGGGCTATCGCAACTTGGTTATCAGAGCACGACTCCGACAACACGAAAGTGTCGGCAAGTGGAAGTATTGATACACATAGTGATGTGATTATAACAACAGCAACAGATAATCAACTGCTTATTTATAGCACAGGACAATGGCGAAATGTGGCATCGCCCTTTCTTAGATTAGACGGCACCGCCAGTATGACAGGAGCATTAAATATGGGTGGTTATGCTATTTCAGGGGCTTCTACATATAATGGAATTAATCTCACCACTCTTGCAGTTGATGGTTCGGTGGTTAAACTAACAGGAGACCAAACCATAGCAGGAACCAAAACATTCAGCAACATAATAAATGCGATTGCGGGGATTGATATGAAAAGCCAAAGCATAACAAATGTTAATCTTGTTGATGGTGTGGATGTTCTGTACTTCTTTAATTTTCCGTTCCCAATTTATCAGGCAGGGAGTGTAATTTCTCGAACACTTGTTTGCTCAGGCATGCCACGAACTAAGCGGAAGAGGAAGTGTCGACCTATGTTTTTGTTATATATGTAACAAAATTCAGTTTTGTAACAAAAACAAAGATCCTCTTTGATTCTGATAATTTTCTTATTTCTTTTTTCTTTTTCGAATTTCTGTCTATCTTTCTATCTTTCTTTCTTTCTTTCTTTCTTTGTTTCTTTCTTCTTTCTTTCTTTCTTTCTTGTTCTTTTTTCTTTTATATGTTTCTTTTTTCTTTTTTATTTATTTTTATTTCTTTGATTCTGATAATTTTCTTATTTCTTTTTTCCATTTCGAATAATTTCTTTTTTCTTTTTTCAAATTATTTTTTCTTACTTCATTTTCCATTTTCTTTTTTCTTTTTCTTCTTTCTTTCTTCTTTCTTTCTTCTTTCATCTTTTTTCTTTTCTCTTTTCTCTTTTTTCTGGTTCTTGTTTCTTGTTTTTTGTTTGTTTTTGTTTCTTTCTTCTTTATTTTTTCTTTTTCTCTTTTTTTTCTTTTTTCTTTTTCTTTTTCCATTTTCATTTTTTTCTGTTCTTTTTCTGTTGGATTTTTCTTTTTTTCTTTTTTCTTGTTTCTTTTTTCTTTTTGCTTTTTTGTTTTTGCTTGTTCTTTTCTTTGTTTCTTTAGATTAAGGGTTAGATTAAGGGTTACAGTAAGTGTTAGATTAAGTGTTAGGGTTAGGGTTAAGGTTAGGGTTAGGATTAGGGTTAGTGTTCAGGTTAGAGTAAGTGTTGGAGTAAGTGTTAGATTAAGGTTAGAGTAAGAGTTAGAGTAAGAGTTAGAGTAAGTGTTAGTGTTAGGGTTAAGGTTAGGGTTTCTTGTTTCTTTTTGTTTCTTTCTTTTTAATTGTTTCTTCTTCTTTTTCTTTTCTTTTTTTCTTCATCTTTTTTCTTTTTTCTTTTTCCATTTTCTTTTTTTTTCTGTTCTTTTTTCTGTTGGATTTTTCTTTTTTCTTTTTTCTTTTTTTTTCTTTTTTGTTTTTGCTTGTTCCTTTTTTTGTTTCTTCAGATGAAGGGTTAGATTAAGGGTTAGAGTAAGTGTTAGATCAAGTGTTAGGGTTAGGGTTAAGGTTAGGGTTAGGATTAGGGTTAGTGTTCAGGTTAGAGTAAGGGTTAGAGTAAGAGGTAGAGTAAGGGTTAGATTAAGTGTTAGTGTTAGGGTTAAGGTTAGGGTCAGGGTTAGGGTTAGCGTGAGGGTTAGTGTTAAAGTTAGTGTTGAGGTTATGGTTATGGTTAGTGTTAGGGTTAGGGTTAGGGTTAGGGTTAGTTAGGGTTAGGGTTAGGGTTAGGGTTAGTTAGGTTTAGGGTTAGGGTTAGGGTTAGGGTTAGGGTTAGGGTTTAGTGATAGGGTTAGGGTTAGGGTTAGGGTTAGGATTAGGATTACGGTTATTAGGGTTAGGGTTAGGGTTAGGGTTAGACTTTCCATGCTTTCCCAACTTTCCCAACTTTCCCAACTTTCCCAACTTTCCCAACTTTCCCCACTTTCCCCACTTTATTGAAGGAAGGGGGGGGGGGGGGGGGGGAGGGGGGGAGGGGTGATTCAACTTTCTTAACTTTCTCAACTTTCCCAGCTTTCCCAACTTTACTGTGGGGAGGGGGGGTGTGTGTCTATGTCAACATTTCTAACTTTCCTGACTTTCCATGGTTTCCCAACTTTCCCAACTTTCCTAACTTTATTGAAGGGAGGGGGGGGGGGGGGAGGGGGGGTTCATAGGCCCCCCTCGGCTTTCTCAAGAAAGTTAACTTCTGTTACTATCCGGGGGGCGGGGGGGCTCAACCTTGGTACGTATATTATACCCCAGCCCCGTGATCCTCTTCATATGCTGCCAGTTGCTTCAAGATGGACCCTCTTGAATCGATGTGCTAAGAGATAAGTTCGTCATCGATTTACATGGCGTGTCCCTGCAAAAGCTGCACAAACCCAACATGTCTGCCTCTTTTGAGTTGGCTGAACATGAAACGCACCACTTGAAATCAAACAATGGACATGCATGAGATGTAAACAAAGACCGAATCTTACACCTGCTTATGTTGATTCTAGCAAGACTTAAAGGAGTGCGGCCGCAACCGTCTGACAGGTGCGCGCACACCTTTTGGTTTGCAATTTCCTCGCACCCCCCTCTATTTCTCTCTCTCTCCTTTCTTTCACTACCGATTCTCATCTACCTTCTCAAAACAGGATTTCCGGCGCTCCTGGTAGGCTGAAGATGACAAGAGCCAAATACAATGGCCAGGTGATAGCAGTTACCAGCACACTCGTGTTCATTGCAGCACAAAACAATCTGAATTTTCTCCATGACTGTGATTCATAATCTGTCATCACAAGCGATGCCTGTTGTCATGTTTGTGTTGATGTGCTCTCCAGCATTCAAAAAGAGAAAAAACAAGTGAGGATGAAGGGGTTGGAAGGATAAAGAAGCAAGAGAGGACCGAACGAAAGAGAAGGTGGGAAACAAACCAGGTCCTGTTCGTAGTGTCTACGGGTATGTAGGCACCTATGTATCGATTCTCTCTGTAGAAGGAACAGATGAAGAGAGGCCTAGAAACACGCTGCAGAAGAGAAGGTTTAATCGCCACTCCTTGAGAGCAGATTTATTGATCTGTTTGGACCTTGAATCCTGTGATAGGAAGGTGCGTCAGAAGGACGAGGATATGGGCGAGGCAAATGAGGGACTAAGGTCGTTCCCGCATTTCACTGCAGTGCCTGCTTGCGTGTTTGTTAAGGTTCTGTCATTCATGTGTCATGTCAGTCATTTACCGAAACTGCGCCATCGCTCCCTCTACTAAATCAGCCATTCTCACCCTTTTCTCGCAAAATTCTCATCAAACGTCTCTTCATGATACATCCCTCTCTTGATCTCAGACCAGGAGAAAGGCCATCAAGAGAAGAAAGGAGCAATTCCTCATGTACGCCTTTTCTGATATCTCCTCATTTGCCATGCAGCACTTCTTGTGTGGTCCACACCTTCATGTTGCACTGTCTCCCCCCATACCGCTGCGCTTATCCTCTTTTGTCTGTCTCTGCCCCTTCTTCCATCGCGACCACCTAGCTTTTAAAAGCGAGACCTGGTGGTACCTTCACGTCTTCTTCGTTTTCTCTCTCTCTCTCTCTCTCTCTCTCTCTCTCTCTCTTCTCTCTCTCTCTTTTCTCTCTCTTTTCTCTCTCCTCCTCCTCTCCTCTCCTCTCCTCTCTTCTCTTCTCTTCTTCTTTCCTTTTCTCTTCTCTTCACCTTTCTTCTGCTTCTGCTTCTCCTGCTTCTTCTTCTTCTTCTTCTTCTTCTTCTTCTTCTTCTTCTTCTTCTTCTTCTTCTTCTTCTCTCTCTCTCTCTCTCTCTCTCTCTCTCCTTTCCCTTCGCTCTCCTCCTTTTCCTCCTCTCCTCATCCCCCCTCCTCTTCCTTCTCCTTCTCCTTCTCCTTCCTCCTTCCTCCTTCTCCTTCTCCTTCTCGTTCTCCTCCTTCCCTCCTAATCCTCCTCCTCCTCCTCCTCCTCTCTCTCTCTCTCTCTCTCTCTCTCTTTCTTGAGTTTCAACAATTTGACGACTGAACCTGCCTTAAGTGTTGAGTTTGTATTACAACACTGCATACATGC